>JAMAKO010000038.1:0-264200 GCA_023628555.1 Chaetomiaceae sp. R4402 | reverse complement strand
CTGCTGTTTCTATCACCTCCCCCCCCCCCCCCCCCCCCCCCCATTTTTTCGAGTTTGATACATGCAAGATACTTGACATAACGAAGGTACATCAGGCTCAGCGATTAGATGTGATTTACCGTTGTAATATGCTGCACCCCAACAGATTACATTGGTGTGAAGTTGTCGCTAACGTTCTACATACATTGGAATCAGCAGGCCACGCCAGACCGCTTCCACTTCAAGTCATTGATGGTCGTAGAATGAACTTTGGAGATACATTACACGAATGGTCATAGCAACCCTTTACGTCTCAAAGCCGATACCTTTCCGCACTATCGCCGTTGAGTTCCACTGCCACGGTCTTCACTGTTCCCCTACCTCTTCATCTTGCATCGCCATCTCGTCTTCTGTCTCGCGAGCCATATTCCCTGCTCCGTCGTCTGTCCTTCATCACCACCATCTGCTCAGCCAGCCTTTCCCTTTACTATTGACCCCTAGCATGATGGGCGGCTAAGCCTTGCTCCCAGCCCCTGGGTCTGTGTTGACCTTGTTGTGCTCGCACGTCGCGATGACGACGCCGTCAGCGGCGCGGCGCATGGTGCCGCGCAGGGCGCAGAGACGCTGGCCTACCTGAACGATTTCGCTGTTGCAAGCGGATCAGCTATACCTCCAACTTCATACATCACACTTCCCGGGAATATGTCCTGTTGCCATAGGCAGAAGTCGGCCAACGAACCGCCGACATGGACAGCAGGATTGCCGGGCTGTGTAGGCACTTGCGAACGAATGAAGAAATGGCGTACCACTCGATGAGCACCTCAGTCCCGACGGGCGCCGGGCGCAGATAGGTCGTGTTGAGGGTGCGGCTGACGCCGAGAAAGGACCAGTAGCCCGGACGTGAGACGAGAGCCAGGCTGGAGGAGGTGCACAGGTCGAAGAGCGAGGCCGTGCAACCGCCGTCTGGAGAAGTTGCTGTTAGCTGATGGTCGACTCCAATGCGGCATGTTATCACTCTCAAGAAAACACATACGCATGTTGCTCATGCGGTTGCAATGCCGTTGCTGCACCGTGAAGTTGAAGGTCACCGTGGGGCGGGCGGCATCCGAGGAGACGGAGTGCACCGCCAGCTCGGGGAAGAGCCGGCATGACCACTCCTGCAAATCGACAGAGTCAGTTGCCTTCACATGGTACACATCCGCATAGGAGGTTTGTTTCTTTTTTTTTTTTTTTTTAAGAGGAAAAGCTTACAGTCTCTTCGGGCCGGGCGCAGTCCTGGGCGAAGAGGGTGATGAGTTCGCGCACCCGCTGCTCGCCAGAAAGGGCCAGGAACGCCGATTCTTTGTCTGTGGGTTTGCCCATGATGCAGCCGGGTTGTTGAGGGAGAGGGGATTCTGGCAATTCCAGCTCCCAAAAAGGTAGGTACCTGGTATGTCAGATGGATGGATATTCGAGGTTGAGGGGAGCCCTGGCTTATACATCTTCAGTGCGGTAACGTTAGGGGTTCTTGTGGGGCACCCCGCGTGCGGACACCCCTGTCATCCGAAACCTTGGGGGCCCGTGGACGTGCCTCGGCAATCTTGAGACCCCTGCCCATGCTCATTCTTCGAACGTTATCGATTCGCCGCGGCAGTCAACCTCCAACAGCTCATCCATCAATCACAACGCAACCGCGCTCACACAACAACAACTGCATCACAATCCCACCCTCACTCATCCGTCGCGACACCCACAAATGTCAAACCACCCAACACAACCCCCAACCCCACCATGGAATTCATGACCGCCCTCCAAGGTAGCAGCAGCGGCGCCTTCGACGAAGCCAAACCCTCCCTCTTCGAGCTCCTCTCCGAACAGCAACTCTCCTCTCTCCTCCCCCCCACCCTGCGCTACCTCCTCACCCTGCTCACGCACCGCTACCCGCGCCACCTGCTGCGCGCCCTCAATTCCTTCGACGAGCTCTACGCCCTCGCCGCGCTGCTCGTTGAGCGCCACTACCTCTGCACGCGCGGGGGGTCCTTCACCGAGCACTTCTACGGGCTCAAGCGCGAGCGCGCGCTCGCCGCCGAGATTCCGCGCGCGTCGGCTGCGGCGCCGGCCGCGGTGCGCGAGGCGCTGAGGTTGCGGTCGGCGGATGTGTGGCGGAACTTGGCGGTCATTGTGGGCGTGCCGTATCTGAAGCGGAAGTTGGACGAGGCGTACGAGGCGGATGCGCCGCGCGCGTTGCTGGGTGCGGCGTATAACCGCCCGCTGGCGGCCGGGGCCGGGTGGAGGGAGAGGGTGGTGCATTGGTGGCGGTGGTTTTTGAGGAGGGTGTACCCCGGTGTGAACGCCGCGTATTACCTCGCGCTGCTGGGGTTTAACTTGGCGTATTTGTTTGATAACTCGAAGTATCACAGCCCGTTTCTGTGGCTGATCGGCACGCGGGTGCGGCGGATGACAGCGGCGGACTATCGGGCGATTGAGGTGTTGGAGGAGAAGACGGCGCAGCGGAGGACAGTCAGCGCGCAGGTGCTGGGGAGGTTGTCGCTGGTGCTGCCGACGAGCATATTTGCGCTGAAGTTTCTCGAGTGGTGGTATGCGTCCGACTTTGCGAAGCAGCTGTCGCGGAAGGCGGCTGAGAGTTTGGATCTGCCGCCGCCAATTGTGGCGGGGCTGGCGGACGGGGCGAAGAACGTGAAGAGGGAAGGACAAGAAGATGAGGAGCTGGATGAAGAGGAGAAGGAGAGGCGAGCGGCAGAGAAGGCGCCCATTGCCGCCGCGTCGCTGCTGCCCATCTACACGGTGCCCGCGCCCGAGGACTCGCAGCTGTGTCCCATCTGCGAGGGCGAGATTACCACGGCCACGGCGTGCCAGACGGGCATCGTCTACTGCTACACGTGCATTCACAAATGGATCACGGGGACACACACCAGGCAAGAGAAGTTCATGGTCGACAAGGCCGAGAAGTGGGAGAGCGGCGAGGGCAGGTGTGCCGTCACGGGGAGGCGCGTCCTGGGCGGGACAGAGGGGCTGAGGCGGGTCATGGTGTGAGCCGATCGATGTATGATGTATGTACGCTTGACTGTAACTGAACATGGGCGAGTCGAGATTGTATGAGTCGGCTGTATGAGACACCCTTGGATTAATGATCGTACACGTGCAGCCACCCTCTAGCTTGCGTGGCTATCAACGCTGAAGTCTATGCACCTTTCACTCCAACTTCACAAGTCCACCACCGTCACCGGATTGCCCAACTTCCCAGTGTTGCCGTACATGACCGACGCATTTGCCATCAGACCACCATTATTGGTACCCGGCCCCAGCATAATCCACTTCCACAAGATGCTGCTGACGCCATAGCGCAACACGTTGAGCGCGTCCACCCACCGCGCGCTCGGAATCAGATCGTAGAACAAGCCCCTGCCAGGCCGCGACATGAGGGACTCGTACGCTCGCTGGCACTCGTCGTAGTAGACGGCCTCTTTGCCGTGGCCCCAGTGGACGTGGCCGAAAACGTGCAGCTTCGGCTTGACGCGCCAGACCTCCTCGAGGAGGCCCGCACAGCCGAGTCCGAGGTCGAGGTGGTGGCGCTGCATCATCAGTTGGTCAGCAATCCATCCGAGCCCCATTTCGACATCCAAAGTGAGACCTACCGGCGGCGTATGCGTGACCAGCACGTCCGTCTCGTCCGGTATCCTGCCCTTCCACGGGTGCTTGTCGCGCACATATTGATAGCTGCCCGCGCCGTCACCGTCAGTCACCACCCAACAGCTCCATCCACCTCATCCGGTGATAACTTACGCAAACCCCTCCCCACACCACGGCACCGCCCCAAACCCATACACATTCAACCTCCTCCCCCCTTCAAACTCCAACTCCACGCCGCGATCACAAAGATACTCCACCCCCTCCCAATCCACCTCTTCCCCCTCCCCTACCCCCTCCTTCTCCCCACCACCCCCTTTCTCATCCCCACCCCCTTTCTCATCCCCACCCCCCTCCCTCCGTACTTTCCCCCTCACCCCCCCATCCAACCAAACATCATGATTCCCGCCCACAACGACCTTCCAGGGATGCCGCAACCCCCTCAACCAATCCACCTGCCGCTGAATCTCCGCCACCGTCCCGCCCTCCGTCAGATCCCCGCAGTGCACCAACAAATCCCCCTCCGGCACCAGCTCAGGCCGCAGAGTCAGGTTGTGCGTGTCCGAGAGGCAGACCACGCGGATAGCGGGCCGGTTGTGCGGCGGGCGGAAGGGCGCGCCGCGCAGGGGGAGGAGCACGTGCCGATAGAGGAGGGAGACGGCCCATTGCAGCGGGGAGGTGAGCAGGTGGTCGAGGGGGGTGGGGGGGTCCCAGGGGGTGGGGCGGAGGAGGTGCAGGGTGGTTAGGAGGGGGGTTAGGAAGGGGGGAAGCATGATTGTTTGTTTTGTTTCGTTGTGGGATGGGGATGGGGGAGGTGGTTGGGAAGGTGAACGTGGGAGGGAGGGAGGTTTGAGTGGACAGAGGGAAAAAGAAAAGATTGAGTCTGAAGGGCGAGAGTGAGAGCCGATCGAATTGCAATTGTGTCGGGGACAGGTGCGGGCGATTTAGTAGACTTTGCTGAGGAATCGGCGTCGCGCAGCCAATTCCATGATTGTTAGGATCACGGCTCGACGTCACTTGCGAGGGTTGAAAGTGGCAGTTGCGGTATTGTCACTCTAACCGGATTCAGAATGGTAGCAAAGTAAGTGCGAGGACTCCAGTAAATGCATATATCAATGGCAACCGAGAAACATACACGGGTTAAACCCCCATACAAGATTCCATCCAAAATAAGTACCTTAGGTATCATCACATGCGCAAGAGAACCAACATGCCCTGAGTATCTAGTTGCATACCGAAGAGCCCAAGAAAAGCTCATGTGGGGGTAGCATGTCTGGGTGTTCAAAAAAGCCGTCAGAGGTCGAACATCAAGGCTGAGGCATGCATGACCGGGTTCGGACTCACGTCAACAACGTACCTTGCGCAACCTGTTTTTCTCCTCCTGCATCTTGTCTGTTATAAAACCAAGGCCTTTGTAATCCGCAAGCTCTCACTGAAGCACATGAGTATTTTGATCGTGATGCGTGCAATGCATGACAAGGTGCTGGGTGCTACGTACCAACGTACCGGGGTTAACGGCTGTACGGCTTACATGCATGTGTAAGTGGCAGCTGGAGCACCCGCGGTGCTGGGCAGCTGAAAGCGGATGCTCCAGCACAGTTACCTTCATTGCATCTCATGCGAGCTCGCGGTGACTCTATGCGGACTTGTTCTGCCCATCACATTTGTATGTACTAAGGATTTTAGGGTCTTTACATCAGTGGATGTTGTTGTGCATGATCACCTGGGGCATCGTGGTGTTTCAACCCCAACGGATCAGTGAGTGATAATCTTCCCAGGCTTATATTGTTTCTCACATACCGACGAATGCAATGTGTTCAATATTGCGGTAGAGCTTGCTCAATGCAAGTCGTAGCGGCGATGTTGGCTGCGCAGTCGTTTCTTTAGGCAGTGTTACGCTGACTTTTCAGGATTGGCAACCGCCGCCATCACGGCAAGAAGCTGTGGGTGAAAATGCAGAGTCACATGCCAGGTCTTAAACTATCAATGGTTTGGTTCACTAAAACAATGAAACTTGAATACCAACACTAGCAATTAACTACTCATACGGTATCCTTGTGTGTATCGCAACTGCATCTCTATACCGCCATCCAGATCATCCCATGAATGTGTGTATGCCCCTTGTTTTTCTCATTTCGCCCAAGCCCATCCCAAACGCCGTGTCAAAATGCAATCCCACAACAGATAAAGAAACCGCCCGAGACTCATGCAAACAAACAGATGAAAACCGACATCCATCTTCCATCCCCAAACCGCTCAAGCCCTCACACCATACCCCAACTCCCCATACCCCGGCAACCCATCACCCACATCCTGCGCCGCCACCCCATCCTCCTCCTCCTCTCCATGCCCAACACGCGGCACCATCCACTCGCTCCCCCTCTCCAAAAACTCCTCCTCCGGCACCCTCAGCACCCTGGGCCTGAGAAACTCATCCACCGCAACCTCCTCAAAGCTCGGCAGCCCGCCGTCCACATACCCGTCCATCAGCGACATACCCGTCATGCTCTCATGGAGATGAAGAGGCGCAAACCCCTCCACCGCAATCTGCAGTGGCACCGTGACGCTCAGCGTCTGCGCGCCGCCGCCCGCGCCCAGCTGCAGCGTCAGCTGCACGGCGTACACGCGCGACGTGATGCAGCTGTGGAAGGTCGGCAGGAGGGTTTTCTTGTCGGTCGGCAGGACGAGGGGCACGGAGACGGTCGTGGTGTGCGCGACGGGGGCGTGTGCGCTGCTGGGTGTGTTGTTGCTGCTGGACTTGGACTTGCTCTTGCGGTGGTGCTGCTGGTGGGGTTGGTGGGGGTGTTCGCTGTCGCTGGCGCTGCTGCCGCCGTAGCCCGAGTCGCGGCGTGTCAGGTGGTGAGGGGGCACGGGGGTCCAGGCGGGTTGTTGGTTGAGAGTCGCTGGTGGCAGGGTGATGGAAGTGGAGTAGTGGCCCCGGCGGGCGGGCGTGTAAGGGGCGGTGTGCCAGCCGTTGAGGTTGGGGAAGTCGGCGATCGTGGCGGACGAGAAGAAGGTGTGCGCTGTTAGCTTGGCTGTTGCGCCGGTTATTGTGGGTGGGAGGGTGCGCGCCGATTCCGGGGTGAAGGTCAGCGTGATGTGCGCCAGCGGGTGGGACATGACGCGGCGGCCGTCGGCGGAGAGGACGGCGGGGTTGGGTTGCGCCGTCGTCGCGGTCAGGCGGCCGAGCTTGGTCGCGAGCAGGTTCTTGCGGAGGGTTTTGGTCTTGCTCATGCGGTACAGCGAATCCTGCTCCGTGATGTTGAGCGGCGGGTCTTCCGGGGTCGCGGGCAGGACCTGGATGGGCTGTGTCGCTTCCATGATGCGCGTCTTGCGGCCGGCCGAGTCCTCGCGCATGACGCGGGCCTTGATGGTGTAGTCGACCTGGGCCATCTTGGGCGCCAGGTCGTCGCGCTTCCAGCCGCCGACGCTGGGCGGGAGCAGGGTGTGGTGGTCCTGCAGCTGGCTCGAGAGGCGGGCGTGGTTGCAGGCGTTGATGGTAAGCTGGCTCGGGACGACGAAGTTGAAGGGGATGGTGTAGGTCGTTCCGGGCTCGAGCACCCTCGGCACCGGGTACAGCGACTCCGAGACGGGCATGAGCATCTTGAGGAAGGTGTGGGTGACTTCTTGCGGCGCGTTCATGCCGTCGGAGGTGGTCCTGGCCTGGCCGAGCAGCACGATCTGGATGGTGTCGAAGCGGACCTCGCGCTTGGTCGTGATGGTCACGTTGCCGACCAGGGACGACCCGGTGGTGTACACGGTGGATTCGGAGTGGTCTTGCAGGTGGACTCGGATGTCAGACTTGGGGAAGGCCATCCTCCTCTTCGCGGCCGATATCTCCGAGGGGGAGGTTCTGTTCGAAGCCGATGTTGACGGCCTGGTGCCCATACTAGCCGCCGGCTCCATCCACGCGTAGGTCGACATGGTGGAGGCTGGGTGAGTTAGGGGTTGAACCCAGCGCAGACGAGATACTGGAGTAGACTGGAATCGAGTGAAAAGAATAAGTGTGTAAGATGCAATGCTTCCAGTCGGCTAAGGTATCTGGGGGGGTGGTTGCCTAGGGGGTGTTATTCGGAGTTCGTGTAACCAGGTCGGCTCTAAAGCTGGTTTGTACGGGGGGAGCGCCGAGTGTAAATCCGGCACTGTCGAGCGGCGTGGGTGTCACTTGTTTTCCGTCTGAGATAAGCCCGGAACCAATGCAAGTTTATTCTTGGAGAACTGAGCAAACCAACACTGCGGCGCATCCATGGTGTCTCTATTATACCCAGGCTCAGCACAAGCCCTGGGAGTGACATGTTGACGCCGGGCGTTGACTCATTACCAAGCACGAATCCACGCATCCTTGTGCAGCAGAGAGACTCACCCGTGCGAGCCCCAGACGGATGGATGCAAACGAGCATGCGCCCACGCGTAGGCGAGGCGTCATGGGCGCCCTTCTTCCAGACATGGCTCGCCGGGCTTGTAGCGTGTGGAGGGCGCACTGATTGGCGAATGCGTGCGAAAGGGTGTGGTTCGAAGGGCGGCATGTGGAGCCTGCAGGTCGCTGGATGTCGCTGGCCGGCGTCGTGGGTCACCATAGCGCGTGCATGGCTCCTCCATGGGTGCCTTGGCGGTGTCTCCGTAATCCGTGCAACGCTGGTAGTTGACAAAGCAAAGCAGATCAAAATGCAGCACACTTTTTCATGGCAGTCTGACGAGTCTGCGACAACGTCACCTTCGAGCCTATTGATAGGGTTATATACGTCGGGCACCCCATTGCTCTTCTTTCTGCATACCAGACTGTCATTGTACACAGTACGAAGCATTGGGGATGCATACATAAGGTACCTCTGTGTTGACAAGGCAGCGTGGGCGTTGAGACCGATGTGGATAACATTGAGAGACTCGGACTCACTCATCAAGCTAGAGATCGACCACTCCAGGCCCTGGCTGTGGCTGTCGCTCTCCGTGTGTACCTTGGGTCTTGGCACCTGGCCTTGTCTTGACAAGCAGCGCCGTCACTTGTCTGGGGAAAGGCGCAGATGGAGATGGGTCCGTGATCGGCTCAAAAAAAGTTTTGAGCAGTCAGCCCTGCCAGACTCTCCCCGCACCCCGCAGCTCCGCATTCCGACTGACCAAACGTCAACTCCGGTCGAAAACGTGACGACGCCTGTGATGGAAGCAGCGTCGCCGATCCCACTGGCAGGATTTCCAATTGTCCTATTTATACAGTGTATGAACAATGGCTGGCCATCATGTCGCAATTTCAAGCATAACGCAGATTTCGATGCAACACCACACCTCATCCAGCCCCTCGCAAGTACGACCTTTGGAGGCTTAGTGCTGGCCAATCCGCCAGTTTTCTCCTGAGTTCACAGATGGAGTACTCCGTACACGCCAGCTCCACTGGCAAACCGGAGAATTCGATGTCGGAGTCATCGGTCTGTGCAAGGGTACCCGCTACTACTCTACGGAGTGCTCCGCAGTTTCACACGTTGGTCGCTGCCACCACACCGCATGCGATCCTTCCGCCAAGGCACGGCATTTCGCGTTGGGACGGGCTTGGAAAATGCTTCTTCAGTCGCATGGGAGGCAGGAACCCCGGAGAACCTGCAGCTTATTTCCGGCGTGTAGGTGCCTGCTTCTGTACGGAGTACACGCAACGGGTGACGGAGAGGGATGCGCGTTGCTTCGATGGTGCGATAAGGCTGTAAGCCCAATCAATCCGGTGCAGCTGACGAGTTCAAAACGCTGGCAATCGTTGCCAAGTACAGCCAGAGGATTCAGGCGCCAGCTGCCAGGCCCCAAGCGTCGAAAAAAAGATAGTTAGCGACCTTCTCGGGCGTGGTTGGTTTCGTGTGGCTTTTGTTGGTTGCGCCTTTCCCTCGACATGTCGTCTCGTTTCGACAACTGCGAAAACGGCCTAGCGAGCTTGACCCATGCAAACAAACCGACTTATTGACTCAGCTGGCGCTCGCCGGACTCGATTTTCTTTAGCGATCCAGAAGGCTCCACAGCCCCAAACCCACGAGGCTCATGCGGTGGTGGTGCTTGGCCCGTGTTGCATCGCATCCCCGTCCGTCGTCACAGCCGCTTGTCTTAGTAATTCACCTAATCTCCTAGTGTAGGAGTGTAGGTAGCGGTGGGAGTCATCCTCAGGCTTCAGGCTCGAGTTTTTCACTTGTCCCACCACCACGCACGCGCCAAGCCGGGCTGTGTCAGTTTGAAGAACTGCGAAATGCGTCGTCGCATCAATAATGCTGTCCGTCTCTATCCAACACGAATACGACTCCGAACCTGACTCCCCCGGCTTAAGCCGACTGTATGCTCTACATGCGAACACGATGTCTTCTCCCCAGCCAAAAATGCCTAAGAAACGAGCAGGCCAGTCATGTCATGACCATGGTGGAGATGGCGAGGAGATGGCAATGCCAGACTCAGTAACCAATGACCCCATACCCACAGCCCCAGGCCCCAGATACCCACCACATCGCAGGTCGCTTCCCAGCCCATCAGTCGTGCCACGAGATGTACAGCATGATGCCGGCCCCGAGGAAAATAGCCGCGAACTGCACGAGCGTCTTGCGGAGCTCAGCCGCCTTGTTGGGGCCCGTCTCGAGCAGCTCCGGAATCACAGCCACCGTGCCGACGTAGAGGAACGTGCCCGCCGTGAAGGGCAGCAGCATGTCGCCCCAGGTGAGGCTGGTGCCCCAGAGGCCGTCGCGCATTCCCATGGCCGCGCCATCACCGCTGCCGCTGCCGCTGCCGCTGCCGCCGCCGCCAAACTCCTGCACGGCAATGCCGATCAGCGTGCCGATCAGGGCGCCGACGGCCGTGACGAACTGCGCGCCCATGGCCTGCCGCTTCGTGAAGCCTGACTGGACCAGCAGCGCGAAGTCGCCCACCTCGTGCGGGATCTCGTGGAAGAAGACGGCGACGGTCGTGGTGGCGCCGATGGTGGGTGAGGCGTAGAACGAGGCGGACATGGCGAGGCCGTCGGTGATGTTGTGCGTGAAGTCGGCGCTGCGAAACGTCAGCATACGTAGCCCCAGTACACAATCCATAGCCCCCAACGTGCAACCTACATCATATTCAACAACCCACCCAGCTTCACCGACGGGTTGACCTCCTTCTCCACCGCATCCTTCACCTCACCCTCCGCCTTCTTACCCTTCCTCAACCTCACCTCCCCCACCTCCACAACCGCACTCGACCTCCCCTCCCCCCCCTCCTTCCCCCCATGCGCATGCCCATGCCCATGAGAATGCGAATGCCCCCCTTCCCCGCCCTCACCCCCCGTCGCAATCCTCAACCCCTTATCCATCGCAACAAACACCACAAACCCCACCAACACGGCCACCCCCAGCAACAAATTCCGATTCGGCTCCACCAGCACCAGCCTCACCCGTTCCGGATCATCCTCCCCGAGAAAGATCTCCGGCAGCAGATGGAACAGCGTGTCCCCGAGCAAGCCGCCCACGGCAAACGCCACCATGACCGACAGCGCGGCGGGGTCGATATCCGGCGGGCAGAGCGCGAGCAGGAAGTTCGGCGGGCCGGAGATGTACAGCGTGGCGAGCAGGGCGTTGATGCCCGGGTGGGAGGAGGGGAAGAGCAGGGCGAAGAGGCGGGTGGTGTAGGAGGACGGGGCGGTGGCGTGGGCGGTGGTTTTGAGGTGGGAGAGGTGCGCTATGATGGGGCATTGCTGGTTACGAAACGAGGGTTAGTTATGGGGAGGGGAGGGGTGTGGGTGGGTGAGTGAGGGGGAAATGGTGGGTGGGGGACGGACTTGTAGGTGGTCGTCGAGCGCGGCGAGGGAGAGGGTTTCGAAGCTGGGGAGGTCGGCGGGTTGGCTGGTGGTGGCGGTGGTGGTGCCGGCGCGGACGAGCTGGGCGAGGGCGAGGGTCGCGAGGACGACGAGGAAGGCTGCGACGCGGGCGCGCCGGAGCGGGAGGAGCGCCATGGTGGCGAGTGTTTGGGAGGTGATTAGGAGCGACGCCGCAGACAATTGGCGGTGCGCGAGATTTGGGAGCACGGAGAGTCGTGTGTGTTGTCGAGGGTGGATCGAGGCCGCTTGGTCAGGATTGGAAGGAGGATAACGGTAACGTTAACGTTATCGCGATGTGTCCGCTGCGGACCCACCCCGTAGGGCTGAATCCCGCTTCTTCAAACCTCCTGCCATGGACTCGACATCATGGATGTGAGGCGGGCTGGTCGAAAACATGTGCACGGAGTTGTTTATTCAAGATGGGAACTTTAGTGCTTCTTAATCAAGGTCGTATAGCGAGAACCGGGTATTCGGGTTTCTGAATACCACCCCGGATCTTCGGGGTTAGTTTTGGGTGCCATCGATCTTAAAGCATGCTACTATCTCGGCGCAGGGGAATGGGCTCTTCCACATCGCAACTCCAGCCCAGGGGGCAGCTTGGGAATGCACGCTACAACGCTTGAACCTTGTCTCTTGTCAATATCAGTGCGAAATCAAAGTCGAAACACGTTTCTAGTGATTGAGTCGCTTCTGCTAACATCTTCCAGCTTCAGACTCCCGGCTGTAGAACGACCAGAACAGAATCAAGACTCATTTCATCGGGTGTGCAAACTCGTGTAGCCACTGATGCTGGCATCCAATCTCAAAACAAACGAAGCTATGCCGGGTAAAGCCTGCTCATAGTTCTAAAACGGTAAATATCCTTTCTTTCCTTTCCGTTCGGCCCAAACCTTCACGCCTCACACACCTGCTCCTCTCTCGCGCACGAGATCAAACAACGGCCCCGTTCCAAAACCGAACCCACAACCCCAAAGCTCGGCTCCGGCACAACCCCCTTACCAGCATCGTCGCGCAGGATATACCACCAGACATTCTCCCTTCCAAACAACCCACACCCGACCTCATCCCAAAACCGCTACGCATTCCCCGCCGACGGCACCGCCTCGTTGGGCGTATGCCCACTCACCGGAAACCCCGTCTCCGTGATCCACACCGGCTTCCCCTTGCCATGCACCACCTGACTCGTCTGCTCCAGCGCGTGGTCAAACAGCGCCTTGGCCTGCTCCATCCCATTGCGCTGCGTGCCCTGCCAGTACGGAATTGCGTTCATGCCCACAAAATCCGCCGCGTCGACGACGGCCTGGCTGGCGCTGGCGTTGGTCCAGACGACCCACGTGTCGGTGTGGCCGATCGGGGTGGTGGAGAGCGGGGTGCCGACGAGGGAGGCGCGGACTTGTGTGATGTAGCGTGCGATGGTGGCGGCGTCGGCGCCGGCGCCCGCGTTGTGCGTCATGCCCGTGGGGGAGATACGGTACAGGTCTTCGCTGCCGACGGAGATGCCGACGACGAGGCGGGTGAAGTCGGCGCCGTGCGTGGCGATGGCGGAGTGTAGGGCGGCGAGCTCGGCGGTGATGGTGGCGTCGCCCGAGGAGCACCATATGCCGAGGAGGAGGGTCGTGTTGGTGGCGATGGCGGTGGGGATGGCGGAGATGGGGTCTTGCTTGGTTCCGTGTTGCTAAAGGAAGCGTGTGTTAGTAAGATGGAGGTCGAAGGCTTGCTTTATGCAGAACGACTCACCACAGTGGTGTAAAGACGGGCGCTTGTGAACCAGCCCGCAGGCGCCCCAGCCAGGCTTCAGGCGGCTTTGAACTCGTCTTCAAAGTCCGCCTGAATCTTCGGGCTATTCTTCGGGAAAAACGCGCCGCAGTTGAAGCCTTGATAAGCAGCGTGGGCGGAGATGGCGGTGGACAGCACCGCCAAGGCAAGTATGCCGAGCATCCTGGAAGTGGATCGCAAAGCGATAGAAGTATCTGCCGTGAATTGCGTGGAGCTTATAAGTCTTCCGGCGGATGTGAAAGATCGGTGGTGGAAAGGTAGAGGGCTGACGGGTGCAGGGTCGCAGGACAGAGCAGGGAGGCATAACTTATAGTATTTGAAAGGGGAGTCATGGGATTTTCATGAGAGTCAGTTGCCCTGCTATGTAGCGCAGGACCAGTCCATGGCAAGGCACATGGGGAACAACACATACATGTGAGCTAGGTGGCTGGGGGTAGCGAGCCCGAGGTGCTGGTGACCTGGTTCACACCTGGACTGACAATCAAGATGAAAACGCGAGAGAAGAGCAGTGGCCCAGGTACCAACAGTTCTACCGTATAAACAAGAGGGTACTTTCATTGTTGCTACTCGAATCACATAACAATCCAGCGAGCACATCAACACATGACCGCCCTTTAACCTTCAACGATAGATGATGAACAACAGGCTCCCCCGATTCCAAAGACATGGGGACTGAGCTTACAATACTCTTTACACAACCCAGTTTGTGAGCAGACTTAGTCTGGCGTAGCCGACGCTGTTCAATCTCGGCACATCATGCTGAATTGTGAGACGTGACGCTGCATCACACATCATTTAGCAGCCTTCGGTGATTCTTTGCGATCTCCGTTCTGGCTTTCTACCAAGAACTTAAGCGACCTCACACAGAACACACAAGCACGCATACAGTCTCAATTACATGGGCATATAGAATGCCAGCTGCTTCCTATAAAGCCCACTTAAAGAATATATCCTCCTGCATGTTGCCTGTAAAATGGCGATGTCAGCTCCGCTCGATTTACCAACCCTTGCCGTGAGGCATGGAAAGGGCTTCTCGTTGTCCGCGCAAGTGAAAGAGCAAAGGGTGTTCTGGTGCTCTCTACTGATGTTGAGGATGAGAATGAGAGACAAACCAAACCTGTGATGCAAAAGTCATCGTTCGCGGTGACTGTGGCACTCCTGCTGGAACCAGGATATAGAACGTCATGTCCTGAGTACTAGAGCTCCTTGAGTCGATGGACTGGTTTTCATGCGCATTTCCGCCAACCGTTGGCCATGCTATTGAGTGATGATGCATGGAGCCGAGACAAGTCTCATCGAGTGAGCGGGATGCAGGGTCCCGCTCACCCCACAGATTCCATGTGGGATGCGGGATGCGGGACAGCAGCAGTTGCCCCGCACCCGAGTGATGAAGTCATGGGTGGTTCCAACTGTACCCATATGCCTCATAGCCTCCCCCTTTGATGAACAAGCAAACTTCCACCACGCCACTACATGGCACACGGGATCCCTCACTTTGTTCATATTCCAACCAGATCACGCAGCCCCTCAACCTCGCACAACATCCTGAAATACCTGATCTCAACAAAACAACCTCTCCCCACACATTCCCCAGCAACCACCACACCCAAAATGTCCCCCCCAACCCCCGCCCCCTGGCGTGCCCCCTTCCTCACGCACATCTCCCACCTCACCACCCCAACCTTCACCCTCGCAACCCTGCACCCAGCGCCCCAATCCGAAGCGCCCTCAGTGGCGCTGCCCTGCCTCCCGCGCGCCCGCACCTGCGTCTTTCGCGGCCTGTGGGCTTCCCCCCTCCCCTCTTCTGCCTCCAACGAAAATCGCGCCCCGCTCAACCCGCCCCTCTTCGACTCGGACCTGCCCGTCTTCACGACCGACGCGCGCACCGACAAGGTGACTGAGATCCTGGACTCGGCCAGCGGCGAGGCGATCGCCGCCTCCGGGGGCCAGACGGGCGGTGGCGGGCCGGTCGAGGCCGTGTTTTGGGTTGAGGTGGATAGGGCGCAGTGGCGGGTGAGGGGCCATGCGTTGGTGCTCGGGGCGGATGTGGATGGGGAGGGGGAGGAGGGGCCAAGGGAGGTGAGGAGGGTGTTGAGGGGGCGGATGAGGAGGAGGGGGGTGGATGCGGAAGGGGAGGGGGAGGAAGAAGGGGGATGGAGCTTTGCGAGGGAAGTGACGGCGCATTTTGGGAATCTGAGTCCGCTTATGAGGGGCTCGTTTCGCGGGCCGCCGCCGGGGACGCCGATTGCGTATCATACCGAGAAAGGGGAGGGGTTGGGGCAGAGGGTGGAGGATGTGGAGGATGCAGCGGCGAGGAAGAATTTCAGAGTTGTAGTTATTGTGCCAGACGAGGTGGATTATGTTGATCTGAGCGACGAGCTGAAGCCGAGGCGGTGGTTGTATGTGTATCGTGGTGACACGGGCGAGTCGAAGTTGCCCGGTGGGGAGGTGATTGGCGAGTGGGAGAAGGTTGAGGTTTGGCCTTGAAGGGCAGCGCAGAGGCTGATGATTTGGGTGGCCTCCGTGGAGGGAACTTTGCGTTGCAATGGTCATACTGAGTTATTCGAGTTTGTTGTCACGACACGCCGCCAGCTGGTCCATTGCACGCTGTCAAGCAGTCACCATCATAGATGAGAAGCAACCGCTAGAACCACCGGAGACGGGGCATTTCTCAGACCGTGATGGCTCCTCTGTCTTTGTCTCCCAATTCGCGCATACCTTGCCAGCTCGAGGGCCCCCCATCACATTGAGCGGCTCCATGTCTTTACCAGCACAAAGAATGCCACCTCGCGAAGGATGCCCAGGTCCCCAAGGTACTGCCCAAGTTTCAAGACCTCGGAACAGTGACCGGTACCCTGCGGGCCATCTGGGCCAAAGTGGACGACATAAAGCGCTCCTTCCAGATGAACTAGGCACCGTGGGCTTGAGGTGAGGTGCAACTGAGGGGTCTGAGCGAATATCCAAGGGACAAAACGGGGTTTCCTTTCTCGGAATGAGTCTTGTTGTCGGCTTTTGTCCATAGGCTGCGGAGCCAAGGGACTGCTGTCTAGAAGTGGTGGGTTCGAAAATGAGGCGCACTCGTTGTCTGGGTTGCCAGCCTTGCGTGTGTGCGCGGAAGGAGGAGGTGTTGTTTAAAAACACCCGGAGGAAGGTGCTGTGCAGTGGTCGCCCTTGCCTGGCTTGCACGCAGGCGGCTCCAAGATTCCGCGGGCCCATGTGCTGCTTCTGCTGTCAATCCCCAAGCGTGCTTTCTTTCCCTTTTAAAAGACTCAAGATGGCAGATTTCAACTTCATTGCTCAATTGTATCCAACTGAGGGGTTTTACACCAAAAGGAATGAGCGTTCGAGATGGCCGAGAACCAGCCGCATTGCATTGGCTCAGTGGGCGACCCTCCGCCACGACGATATGATCATCCAGAACTGCAGGATTCGCCGGACAGGACCCGATATATCTCGAACAGCGGTCTGGCAATCCTCCGTAGACTAACAGGGGATTCTTTATATGGCAAAGACCTGAGAATATGCGACATTGTTCTGCCCAACGTCCAGGTTATGAGCACCCCGCAATGTGCATTCACGTTGGAGAATGACTTCGCCGACAACGCTTCCTATCGCTCCGTCGGACCGATTAGTTGAGCGAATATGGCGGAAGGCTTATGGCGGTTCCTAAGCTACAGCTGACGGGCCGAAGTGGTGCGTCTAAGAAACCGCGTCGTTGGACAACAACCTCACACGGCAGATCCGCGCAAGGGGTGATTGTTTTGCTCTCCTTTAGGCCCATGGCGCTTCGAACCCCCACCACCCGCTCAGACAATACAAGTCGCCTTATGTGGACAGAGCCTCCTTCATCACAGGGGTGACTGGACCTGCCTTTAGCAGGACGTCGCCGACGTCAAGCTGCCCCCAAGCGTGATGCGACTGATATGTTGGCTGAAATGGCTAACTTGGAGCGCAGGGATTCACCAATATGCTGAGGCAGAAACAATGTTGTACCCGCACAGGGCGGCAAAAGGACCATCAGGCAACCAACAAGCGTAGCCGCAGAATCCGGAACTGCTGAGGCTGCGTTCCAGCTGTTGTCTCCTGGTCGCGCAGAACACCGACTTAGTGGACGCTAATAAACAGAAACGGCAGGGTCATGGGTAGGAAGGAATCAGTCACTCGCATTTTCAGGCAACGCTTCGAGCGACTGTACTCGCCGGTGTCGTCGCTTGGACAAGTCGACACGACTCAGCAGCGCTGCAGGTGGGCCAGGTTGTGCCTGTCACACGTCTGTCGCCCCCGTCACCACCCGCCTTGGCGGAACGCTGTCTGAAGAGGTGCCTCGACACGTGGGCTCATTGGACGATCGCTTCAGGATACCGACTTTGTACCCTCATCCCGGGACAGGGCACTTCATCCTCTCGAAACGTCTCGGAGCCTAGCGGCAGACACACATTCTGGGAGGCTTGCATGTAAGCGCAATCCCCACGTTACACCAAACCCGTCTACGTCTCTGGTCCGCGCCAAACTGTTTTGAAGTCGAGCGTACAGTCGCGTATTCCAAGTTCGTGGCGATTTTGGGACGCTTCAGTTCAGTCTGGCCCGAAGCACTTGCCGTCGCCTCAAGATTTTGCACTCTTACGAAAACACCACAGCCATGATCCCTGTTGGAGGGCGAAATGAAAGATTGGACCCCTCTCAACTGCCGACCCCACTCCATCCAGCCTCAGGTCTCAGCGTCGAAGCTTCAAGTCCTCTGAGGTGCACAGTAGGCTCTGGTGAAGACAGAAATCTGTTGCAGCATTTCATGTCGGCCGCCTCTGAGCCTCGCCGCAGCAGGGTGCTGCCCCTCCTAGGACTGGCTTGTCAGCAAGCAATGACCCCGCGTTTGGTACGACGTATCTGAGGTCAGCCATCCCCCGACTGTGGAGGAGTAGAAAAAGGCCATGCCGCATACTGCAGGCCTGATAACTAAACAGACAGTCGCGGTACCGAAGCGAAAAGCGATGGTGGCGGTCAGAAGGCCAGCCACTTACACCGCTGCCGCCGCCTCGGTTGCCAACTCATCCGGCCCTCACTCACCCGCGAGTGTTAACTTATCAACCCTCTCTTGATGTGCAGCGGGTCTAGGCGGGATGTGGCCCAGTTACACGCATGTTATCGCAAGCGACAGGCGACCCGCCTCTCAGGATTTGCGCTTTTGCAAATCCGGCCCACCACCCTTTTGTTGGCCCTGGGATCCCATGCGTTCGGGAAGATGGGAAGAGTGGGATAGGCACTCTCGGCGCAGCACCACGATGCAGGAAGTTGCTCCATGAGCCCATGCCTGTTGGCGTCAGCCATCGACGGCCCCCAGCCCACCCGTCCATCCCGCCCATGCGGTGCCGCCTTGCGTGCATATTACCGCTGTCTTAGTCGAGACCCTTCCCAGTCTCCACGACCTGCTTTTCTCTTTTCCTCGGTTCTACGACTTCTTTTCTTGCGAAACCCGCCCGGCACACACACACACACACACACACTCACTGACAGCAATCTCGCGAGTGTTTATTTGGCTCACACGCAACAACATCAACAACGGTTCACTCACAAGCGCATTGTGTATGCACCCACCCGACAGATCCCACCCGCGGTAGCGTTATTCCCGACAGCCGCCGAGGAGCAAAACAAGGCACACCACACCACACCAATCCGACGTCATCAAACGGGCTGTGCCATATCGCAGGACCGTTGTTGTCCTGCCTACCTAATCGGGACGGGGTCACTTAGAACTCATGCAGAACACCACCAGACACCCGGTTTTTGAAGATCTCGAGTCTGGGTAAAGAGAGCGAACTGCGCCTCTCCCCCGGCCCCCCGCTCGTCTCCCCTCTCCGGAGGATGACGGGCGTGGCTCTCGCACGCACACGCTTGCTCGGAGCGCCGCGCCGTCGCCGTCGCCATGACTCTGTACTCGGACCCGCCACCGCTGCGCCCGTTCAGCGAAACCAAGCCGACGCTGCTGGTGTGCTGGTGGATCACGAGCTTCTGCGCCGTGCTCATCGCCCTGCGGGTTATTGGCCGCCTGATCCGGACCGAGAAGCTGTTCCGCGAGGACAGGACTGCTGCGTTGGCGCTGGTGCCCCTGTTCCTGCGCATGGCTTGCGTTCATGTGGTGCTGGTGTATGGCACGAATAATGCCCAGCTGGAAGGAGCTGGGCTTTCGGACGAGGAGCTCCACAAGAAGTCTGTTGCCAGCGGATTGGTGCTGCTGAGCAGGCTGCTTTATGCCGCAACGTATGTGTTGACGGGTTTCCTTTTTTTATCCCTGACTCTCGCACTGATTAGATATCTACACGGTCTTTCGTCTTCGGCTTTTCGCTGACGTTCATGTACTTGCAGGCTCTGGACACTGAAATATGCCATCCTCGAGTTCTTCAAGCGGCTCAACGTCAACTGGCGGCGGACTTATGATCTAGCCCTCGTGTTCCTCCGGGCGGCGCTCATCACCACCTTCATCGCCGTGGTGATCAGCGATTTGGCTGAATGCCAACCCTTCTCGCACTACTGGCAGACGCTTCCTGACCCGGGCGGCCAATGCCGCCAGGGGTACGCGCAGCTACTGACCATGGCCATCTGCAATATCATCACCGACCTCTCACTTGTGATCCTGCCGGTGCCTGTCATCCTGAGCAGTTCCATGAGCGCCAAGCGCAAGTTTCACCTCGTCCTCCTCTTCTCGCTCAGCCTAGCACCCGTGGCCGTGACCATCTACCGGGTCCCGCACATCTTCGACGTGCACGGCAGCCAGCAGGCGCGCTCGCTCTACGCCTCGGTCGAGCTCTTGTTTGCAACCGCGGCCGCTAACGCGCTGGTGCTGGGCTCCTTCGTGCGCGACCGCGGTGTCAAGAAGCGCCGCTTCAAGTACGACTCGGTCGCGGCCGCAGGCTCAGTCGACCGCTCGTCCGCGTCCGACTCCCGCCGCCCCACCGCCACCGCCCTCCGCCACTGGGGCAGCGACGAGGACCTCGTGCGCGGCGTTGGCTACGCCGTCAAACCCGAGCTGCGCAACGCCCGCCCGCGCTCGCCCACTGATCACCCACAGTACATCCCCGCGCCGGTCGTCGCCCCGCCCCCTCGCGACATCCACTCCTGGCGCTTCCCCGGCGGCCATAATCAGCCCGGCATGGCACCAGGCGAATGCGACCTCGGCGGCAGCGACCTGGCCGCCGCCGCCGCCGCCGCGGCGCGGCGGAGCGGCTCGAGCGGTACGCACCGGCGCGTGTCGTTCTTCGATTACGGCGGCCTGCTCAGCAGCGACAAGCCAGCGGCGACTCCTCCCGATGCTGTTATTGGCTCGTCGTCTGAGTCGGCAGCCTCGCCGACGACTGTGGTGCCGGAGCCGGCTGTTCCGGCAAGCGGCAGCGGGTTCCGACGGGGGTCGGCTGCGCTGCTGCAGGATCTGGGCGGGTTCCTGTCGCCGACTACGTCGAGGCAGGCGAGGCCTAAGCTGAAAGGGAGGAAGAGCAGCGGGGGTGAGCTGTCGCCGAGTAGTGGGATGGGGGGTACGAGTTCGCCGCCGGTGCAGCTGCCGAGGGAGATGCCGAGCGAGCAGGAGCTGGAGTTGATGGATGTCGGTGGGTTGTTGGAGTCGAAGAAGGGGTGAGACAATCGTCGGTTTTGCCTGCTTGGTTGCGAGCAAGTGTGCGTCATCAATGGCGTGGGGAAAGGGATCGTTAAGTAGTTGAGATACTTGGACGTACATATGGGCCCGGCGCGGAGGGTTTGAGAAGCGTTTTCTGGATAGAGAGAGGATGTGCAGCCCAAGTCATAGACGGATCGGAGGGGTTTTGGGCACATGAGACACGACATTACGACCATACATTTCGTGCCATGGGCACTGGGAGTTTACACTCGGGGATATTGGAATACGGGGGAGGACATCCGGCTAATGGCGCTGAATAGGGGCGAGACGGTTGGCGGTGGTTTGCCTTGCAATGAGCGCCTAAGGTTACCTCTGTACATGGCAGGTCGACCTCTTCGCTCGAGACCGACTGGAATAGTACCTAGATTTCACATAGTTCGTAAAGATAATTCCATACAAACGTTCACGCAATGGGTGCTCCCTTGGGAGTGTTTGGTATCGTCCCTTCGGGTGAAGCGGGTTTCCGGGAGCAGCCCAGAACTTGCGAAATATTGCCGATGCCTGCTGCTCTGCTGTTCGTAGGTACACAGGCACCATAGATGACATCTCGCGCAAACAAGAGTACGCTGTGCTGCCGACGCGACATCTAAGCGGACCGAGACCAGCCAGAGATTGCCTCTACTAACAAACCCCTTCCCAAACGCCCAAAACAGCAAAACGCAAAACCATGCCAAATTTTCACTCAAACGCCCAT
The DNA here is from genome assembly GCA_023628555.1 of Chaetomiaceae sp. R4402. Classification (NCBI taxonomy): domain Eukaryota; kingdom Fungi; phylum Ascomycota; class Sordariomycetes; order Sordariales; family Chaetomiaceae; species Chaetomiaceae sp. R4402. The sequence goes on along the minus strand of JAMAKO010000038.1, from coordinate 242,654 downwards.
TATCGTTTGCGTGATACAACAAACTTGATGCCCCCATGCCCTGCCCATCCGACCATCTCCCTCCAGTCAGCCACTCCGCCTATGCCCATTTAGCCCTCCCAAGGCGGCATCCCCTTATTCTGCTCACACGCACAGCCGGTAACTCGCATACCGCCCCGCCGTCTCGCTCGTCCGGATGATCTTGACCACCTGGCCCTTCTTCAGCCCCAAATACCGCGCGATGGGGTCCTTGCTGAGGATGCGCGGCAGCTGGGTCTCCTTGAGGCGGTAGCGCTTCAGCAGGGCGGCCTTCTCCTCGCGGCTGAGCAGCACGTGCTTGGGCACGAGCTCGTGGTGCGTGATGTTGACGAGAAGGTCCTCCTCGAGGAAGCACTCAATCAGCGTGAACTGCGACGTGACCGTCATGACCTTGCGCGCCTGCGCCGACAGCGATACGGCGGTGACGAGAATGCCCGCGCGGAAGTTGTTGGACGCGCAGTGCTCGACGAACTTCTTCATCACCGAGATGCCGATCGACGCCTTCTCCGGGCAGAACTCGACCCAGATCGTGCCGCATTCTGGCGCCGGGTCCGGGTTGCTCGCTGTCGGCGGCGGGGTGAACTTCTTAATCATCGCTTCGGAGGGGCGGGCGGAGAACTGCATTTTCGCGCGGCTGGAGGTGAGTTGGTCAGCAAACGGCGAGAACGAGGGGTCCAGAGTCGGCGACGCACTTCGGGCTGCCATCGTCGTTAGTGTACTCGGAGCGGAAGCGGTCCAGCGAGATCTTGACCTCGTCTTCGGCCAGCTCGTAGCCCTGCAGCGAGAGCGGTCAGTGGGAGGACAGAGGAATCAGCGATCGCAGCGGCGCGCGCGTACCCTGTCCTGCACCATCTCATGAATCGTCCGCCACGAGCGCCAGAGCCTCGTGACCTCCTTCGCGAAGACGGTCGCGTTGCCTTCTTCCTCCATAATGCGCAACTGGCTGTTTACCGCTGGAAATCGGGGGTAAGCTTGCGGCGGTGGATGGAGAATGGCAGCGGTTGCGGTGGCGGTCGGAGGTTATCGCGGCTTTGCTCGCCAAGTTCGAGATTGACCAGATGCAGTGCAAGGCTGAAAGAAACCCAATGGGCTGACGAAGGCTGCAAAAAAAGATCCAAGTCGCTTGGCAACCCCACTGCAAACCTGTACGTACCTTATCCCCCCTGTGAGAATCCCCTGAGCAGCTGCTTAGCTAAGGCGGCGCACGGACAGTATTCGGCTAGCCACGAGCCGCTAACCGGCCACGGTCTGGATTCTTCAATTTTTTGGGTCACAGGGGGAATTGGATGTTATAAAGTTCAGGTCATTCACATGGAAACTGTGCATCATCCGTTTCGGAACAGGTGATCGCTTTTCTCAAGTATATAATCCCTCCAACACTGCTTATTGGTGCACTTGACTAACTCCAATCGTTCATCGAAGTTGCACACCCATTGATAGCTCGCTAGACGATCAGTGCGCACGAATCGGTCCATCGTTCTTTAGCGGTCCTTCCCGCACATCTCTTACCACGATCTCTCTTCGGTGTACACGCAATGGCTACCCAGTCTGACGCACCCGCTCCGGCTACCGCTTCTGCGGCAGCCTCGGCTGTCACGAAGCCGGTGAAGCCCGACGAAGAGGCCTTTAAGAAGGATCTCGCAAGGCTCGAGAAGGAGCACAAGACGGCCATGGATCAATATGTCAGCACCTCTCCTTCTCCTCGCCAATGTCACATGTGGTGTACACCCTTGCCAGCGACGGGCGTAGCTAACTCCGCTACCTGCCACAGAATGCTGTCAAGGCCAAGCTCGACCTGGCTTCGCCCGACAAGGACAAGGCGAACCCGACACAGCAACGCCGCCAGGAGCTCCTCGCCGAAGTCGCCGAGATCCGCAAGAAGCAGGCCGGCGGCAAGGCTGCCCGTACCACGAAGATGGAGCAGGTCAAGCGCCTCGACGAGCAGATGCGCAACCGCATCAACGAGCAGAAGACCGCCCGCTCCAAGGTTAACTTCAAGAACGTCGAGGAGATCGACCATAAGATTGCCGAGCTTGATCGCGACGTCGAGAGCGGCAAGATGAAGCTGGTCGACGAGAAGAAGGCCCTGGCCGAGGTCTCGAACCTGCGCAAGCTGCGCAAGAACTTTTCGCAGTTCGACCAGGCGCAGAAGGCCATCGACGACCTCAAGGCCAAGATCAAGGAAATCAAGGACTCGCTCGAGGACCCCGAGGCCAAGGCGCTCAGCGACCGGTACAACAAGCTGCAGGCGGAGTTGGACGCGATCAAGGCCGAGCAGGACGACGTGCACAAGAACAAGAACGTGCTGCGCAAGGAACGCGACGAGCTCCGCGCCAAGCAGCAGGCTACCTACCAGGCGGTCAAGCAGCTCAAGGACCAGTACCACACTCAACGCAAGGCGGCGCAGGCGTGGCAGCGCCAGCAGCGCGACAAGCAGCGCGAGCGGGAGCAGGCCGAGCGGGACCGCATCAACAAGGAGCGCAAGATGGAGCGCGCCAAGGCGATGCTCGACGAGGCGAGCCTGCCCGCGTACGCCGAGGAACTGCGCCGCGCTGGCAGCCTGCTCCACCACTTTGACCCATCCCACACCGAGGAGAAGACCCCCCTGGTTGCCGACAAGGGCCTGGCCGCCACCGCGCAGCGCAAGGTGGACGCCTCGGCCTTCGAGGGCATGCGCGCCCTCCGCAAGGAGGACCGCGTCGAGGACTACTTCCCCGCCGCTTCCGGCAAGAAGGGCGGCAAGAAGGGCAAGAAGACCCACGCTGCCGGCGACGCGCCCGCTGCCGTCCCGGCCGGCAAGTTCAGCTGCCCGCCGTCTGTCATCGAGGACTGCACCTTCCTCGACCTCGAGCCGCCCATGAGCGCCGGCGAGGTGCCCGCTTTCACTGAGAAGGTCCGGGCTAAGATTGCCCACTGGAAGGCTGACCAGGCCGACCAGACGCGGAGGGTACGTTATCCCCCCTCTCCATCTCCCAACCCCCTTTCCCTTTAGCAGGTAGATGCCTGACGAATCCGCGCGCACAGAACGTCGAGAAGGCCACCAAGGAGATTGAGAAGCTCGAGGCTGCCGAGGCCGCCGAGGCCGCCGGCTCCGGCGCCAACACCCCCAACGGGCAGGACGCCGCTGCCGCCACTGAGACCGCCGAGAAGCCCGCTGAGGCGCCCAAGGAGGTCGCTGCTGCTGCCTAAATGAGCGGGTAGTATACTGCATGGATGCGTTGCAACGCGCGCCGCGTGATTTTAAATGCTCGGCGCAAGATTTTGCCGTTCAAAAAGGGCATTATTTCGCGGCGGCGAATATATATGGTTTTCGGCATGCTGCTGCTGCTGCTGCTTGCGTGTAGTACTTATTCTTAATGATCATGCATGCTTGCAAGTTCACCTGTAGCACCTGAGCAGTGGCAGGGCTTTGCTTTCTCCTGCGTTGCAACTTGTAATTTCATCGGGGTATCATGCTGGTCTAAATTGATCCGCTGATGCCTTTATGAATTCTCCTAGGACCCTTGAGTCCTTCAGGTTTGCTGCATGTTTGTCAGCGTTATTGCTCATGCCTGCTCTGATGGAACAACTGGCTAGTTTGTGTGCGCATGGCAGGTTCTTCGTTCTCTTTCTTGAACTCGGTTTCACTATCCCAGCTCATTTTAACTCAAGAGGTGAGCTGTTTCAGCGTCTCTGTAAAGGCCTCAAGAGACAGACTAGTCGGAGAGCAGGTAACTAATCAAGGCCTCCACGGAATGCCACCATCCTTGGGCATGAGACTCTCCTTCCGAGGTTTAACAAGCTACCGTGAGGGTTTATGCCTTCTGCCTGTCGTTACGACGTGTGTTGGGCTAGTCTGCCGTGGAGTGCCCAACTAAAACATCATCACGAATTCGACTTTAGAAATGCCAGCACCGCTCCTCCGCAGTACGGTGATGGTCAAGGGGTAGCTGGGGCGGACAGGGTTTGAAACCGGATTCGCTTGTAGGCTGGTTCTCAATGAAAGCCTTGCGGGAGACCGAGTATGTCAATTTGTAAATATGTATCAGGCCTGCCTCCAAGTCATTATGTGAGAGATATGTACACCAACAAGCGGCTGACCAAGATAAATAGACGGCATGTCGATGATAAACCAGATCGGAGAGAGTATCCTCCACTGACCCCATCGCAGCAGCACAACGCTGACAATGCTATCGAGGCGACTGTTCCCAGTTCCTTCCTCGACGCGGGCATACAGCAGGCTCGCCCCTGCTCAGTCCCCCATATCTCGGAAAAACATGTCAACTATGCCGATTTCATCCTGCCAATTACCGGAAACCCATCCCTTTTCATGTCCAATTTCATGCCGTTCAAAACACTCCCACCAGCCTCACCAAGTCAACCCCGCCAGCCATTTCCAGACCGGCCGAGGTCATTGGACATAAGCGAGTGTAATGGAAGGGCGCAACCCAGCGTCAACACCCGGTCGTGCGGAAAACGAGGAGCGCAGGGAGGTGATATCCAACCGTCGAAGCCGGCGAGCCATTTGTCATCCGTTCCGAAACAGAACAAACCGATCCACACTAGGAGCAAAAAGGAGATGCAAGGTCCTGGTACACAAGACAGCCATGCGTTTTCGAGCCAACAAAAATCCACGTAAAAACAAGCGCCGACACGCCGCCGTCCAGCCGAGGCTATGCATGTCGTGATAACATGGAACGTAAAGCGTCATGACTCGTGGATCTCATAAGCGTCGGAAGGGGCGGGAGACGAACAAGCCGGGGATCGATAACGGAAACCTCAGCAGCGGAGTGACAGCAACGCCCGAGTCTTTTCAAACCAGGCGAGAGAATGGATGAGTGGGGTGTTTGAATCGGTTGCCGTCTGAAGATGTGCTGCAGGAAGAGGGGAATACTGTCACAAGTACCCCGACGGCCCGGGGTAACCATACGACGGCGGTGGTGGCGGACCACGATACGATTGCCTGCGCTCTCGGGGCGCGGGCGTCCTCCTCTCGCGCAGGGGTTCAAGCGTCGGCGGCGTCCGCCCCCTGGGCAGTGCATACTCGCGCTCGTGGGGTGCAAGACTCGGCCCGCTTGCGATGGTGGGAGGGGCGGCGCCGACGCGGCGGGCCTTGCGTGGCCCGTTGAGGGCGCTGAGGGGCGGGTCCTTGACTGCGGGCTCGTTGTCGTCGGGCAGGGTCAGCTCGACCAGGCTGTAGAAGTACTCGAGCACCTCCGGGTAGCGCTGGACGGACGCCTGCCAGTCCTCGTCGATGCCGCGCTTCAGCTGCGCCTGGGCGGCGGCGAGCTGTTCCGGATGCGGCGGGGCGTGGTAGTAGTGGAATGCGTGGGCTTGCAACCGGTCCAGGTGCTGGGCGTGGGCCGTTTTGCGGCGTTCTGTGAGGAGGCGGAAGTACTCCAGTATGTAGTCCTGCGCGTGAGCCCTCACCCATGAGCTGAGAGGACAAGGTCAGTGTGCTGGTTGACGGGGTTGACACGGTTACAAGCAAGCGTACCGTATATCATTGTATATCGACTGCATCATACGGCTCTCTGCCTGCCTGACGGCCACTTCCAACCCCTTCGCCTCGCATTCGCAGGCAAGGGCGGCCGGAGCATGGCAGATGGCACAGTCCGGATCCATCCTGATCAGCCTGTGGCGAGGCCTCGTGGAGGAGGTATAGCTTCTGGCATACATCGTTCAGCGTTTGACTCGGGTCGTTCCGGGAAGGGACACCGATCGTGTGGAGCGAAGTCACCGGAAGGCTCTCAACCTGATGGTACAGAGAATGGTGACATAGGTGGAGCGGTCATGATTGTGGGCATGACCGGTGCGTGTGAGGGGGCCAGCCCGGAAGGAAGAGCGAAGTGGGAAGTGTTGAGGAGAATGGTAGAGAGGGGGGGAGGCGGAGGAGCAGGAAGGGTGATAAGGCAGAGGAGTTTGAGCCGCAAGATAGGGAGCAGGCAGGCCAACGTAACGCACGGCGAGGACGTAGTGTAGTAGGACAAGAGAGCGCATGTAAGGACTGGCGGAAGCAACCGACTGACCTGATTTAGAGAGAGCACGCAAGAGGGCACGGGAGTCGAGCACCACACAAGAAGGGCGGCGACAGAGACAAGGCCGCGTCGCTGCCCGTTGGTGTGCGGGTGTGCGTCGTGGTGCTGGGCGCCGTGGACGACAGGAGCAAAACCCGAGACGGCGGCCGAGTCGAGAGAGCGACGGGGAGCAGTTGCAGGAGCGGCCGGCCGAGTCAGAGACGAGCTGGGGACGGGGCGCGGCTCTCTTTGGCGGAGAGGTGCCGGAGGTGCAGCTGGACGAGGCACCACGAAGCAGCACGAGGGCAGGAGGAGGGTGTCGATGGAGTTTGGGCGGGCGGCACGGCGCGGGCTGGGGGGCGAGGCGGGCTTAACCACGTTGAGACTGGAACTGTGTCGTGGCTCGAATGCAGGCCTTTGGCAGCATTGGTCTGCAGCATGCAGCGGCCCAATGTCCACTCAGCCAGTCCGGCAACGCGCTGGTTCGCGGCGGGGCCCAATTAAAGTATCAACCCTTTGTTGATGCTCGCACCACCCGCGACGTCTGGTTTGGGGGGCCAAGGCAGGCTTGATTGCGGTTGCAGAGCGCAGGTGGACGTGGATCATTCGTCCTGCAAGGAGCACGCCCAGCAGCAGCAGGAGGAGGAGGAGGGTGACAGTGGTAGTGGCGGAAAGGAAAAGGAGAACTGGAGTCCAGATGGGGAGCAAACGCGACTGCGGATCCCGGCAAACGACTGAGGCTTGACTTGAGTGAGGAGAGGAGGTCGGGCTGTGGAGCCAGGGCGAGCGAACGTGAGGGGATCGCAAAAGGGATCAGCATAAGTGGTACCCCAACAGGTGGATGTGGGAGGAAGAGCGCGGGGGGATTGGGACAAGCTTCAGGTCTCCCGACGCTCCAATGCCATAGTACTTGTAGGGCCCAGCCACAAAGGACCAATTGGTAGCAGAAACGGCCCCAGAGTGCTCCGGCTGAGATTGGGCATCCGGCTGCGGCTCACTGCGTCGTCGGCTGCTGACCGCATGTTCGTTGGCCACAGAGGCGACGACCACTCGACCACCAGCCCCGGCAGCCCGAGAAACCGTCAAAATGCGGGTCAGACAGCGTGACACCAGGGCCGAGCGCCCGCATGGAATCCCAAAGACTTGCGTTAGCGAGACCACCTGTGGGCGGTGGGGGTGTGCGGGGAGAGAGTTGGCGTTTGGAAGCATGGAGATGGAGGAGATTTCAACGAAGTTGGGCTGAGGTCATAGTTTTCGCAATTTCACCTACCAGGCGACAGGCAGGCGTTCATCCCGTCCAAGAAGGTTTCAAACGATCTCCAATTGCTCCTTCCCGAGATCTCGGCACCGGAGCGTGCCGACTGAAAGCGAGCTCACCCCTGCGATGTGCACGTTGCATCTGGTGGATTAGAACTGGAAGCCATGGTTATCTTATCGCAAGCTCATCTGCAACCCCTGTCCAGATATTTCCAGCGAAAGTCGACAATGGACAGTGCGACCCACGAACGAGGTTCGCGAGGCAAAGGCGCTCCAAAACATCAGCCGCGTGCGGATCACTCACCATGGCCTGCCGATGCCCGCGTAGCCCGCGGGTGCTTCTGCCGTTTCTGTATCCATCATTCTTCGCACCCAATGGCGTCTCCCGCGCGAGGTTGGCGGCCGTGGTGCCCGGCACGCGACGACATGGCAGCAGTATCACCGAGCCGACCTCCTCCAGCGACTCGACGGCCTCATCACGGCTGAACCCGGCGCCAGACGACTACTCGATGCCTAACTTTGCTGACAAGGCCAAGCTGTCCATCTACGCCGGCGGCGGAGGCCACGGCTGCATCTCCTTCCTGCGCGAGGCCTTCATGGAGGACGGGCCGGCCAACGGCGGCGACGGCGGGCACGGCGGCAATGTCTACATCCAGGCCGTGCACGGCGAGACGTCGCTGCACAAGCTGGCGCGGAGAAAGATCGTGCGGGCGGGCAAGGGCAAGAGCGGCCAGGGCAGTTCCAGGGGCGGCCAGCGCGGCGACGACGTCGTCATTGCCGTGCCTGTCGGTACCATCGTCAGAGAAATCAGCCGAGACGACCCGGAGGAGGCGAGCCGGTTTCTGCGCAAGCGAGGCAGGCGTTCTCGGGATACGGTACCGGTGGAGGAAGGCCCGGACGGCGAGCCGATAGAGGACCCGGCGCGCGAGAAGTGGCTGCTCTACCCGGGCATGTCCTCCTCCGACATGAAGCGAGTCGAGCTGCCGCTGCTCCCAAACCGAGAGCGCATCTATATGCAACCCAAGGCGCCCGTGCATCTGGACCTCTCTCGCCCTACGCCTCGACCAATCCTGCTTGCAGCGGGCGGGATCGGCGGGCTGGGCAACCCGCACTTCGTCACCAAGGGCACGCCCAAGCCCATGTTCGCGACCAAAGGCGAGCGCGCCATGTCGATGGAGATTGAGCTCGAGCTCAAACTCCTCGCCGACGTTGGCCTGGTCGGTCTGCCCAACGCCGGCAAGAGCACGTTGCTCCGCTCCATCAGCAACAGCCGCACCCGCATCGGCAACTGGGCCTTCACCACCCTCCAACCCAACATCGGCACCGTCGTGCTCGACAACAACAAGGGCCGCCCCATGCTGACCAGCTATCGCCGCGTCTCGGACGCCTCTCCCTCCCGCGACGACCCCTTCAACCTCGCCCCCTCCCCTGACCACCAGCATCAACAACAGCCCGAATTCGAGCGCCGCACGCGCTTCACCATCGCCGACATCCCGGGCCTAATCGAGGGCGCGCACCTCGACAAAGGCCTCGGCATCGCCTTCCTGCGACACGTCGAGCGCGCCGGCGTGCTGGCCTTTGTGCTGGACCTGGGCGCGGGCAACGCCGTGGCGGCGCTCAAGGCGCTCTGGACCGAGGTCGGGCTGTACGCGCAGATGCGCGAGGAGGAGGAGCGCGAGCGCCTGCGCCAGGCCGCGGTCGACTGGAGCGCCGCGGCGGGGACGGAAGTCGGGGATGATACCTTCTGGCCGAGCACTTTGGGCTCGTCGATGGAGAATGGGGAGGGGGACGGGGGGGTGGTGAGTAAGGGGGGCTTGCATATTGCGGGCAAGCCGTGGTTTGTGGTTGCGACGAAGGGGGATTTGCCGGACACGCAGGAGAATTTTGGGGAGTTGAGGGAGTATTTGGGGAGGATTAGTCGCGGGGAGGAGTCCCATCCGAGTGGTGTCGAGGGCGCCTGGACGCATGACTGCATGGCGATTCCGGTGAGCGCGATCAATGGGCAGGGGGTGGATAGGGTGGTGCACTGGGCAGTTGGATTGTTGGATGGCTGAAAGATATTGATTGCGCCGGCATTCGCGAACGGCCCTTGTTGAACACAGTTCTGGCAATGAGATATGCCATGCACCACCACATGGTCATCTTTAATGGTATACCCTACTCCAGCACTGCATGCGGCCACAGCTTGACCGATTCTCTTCTATTCCAATTTGTTTTATTTGCTTTCTTTTCTTTCTTTCTGCCCTTATCAAGTCGATGCATTTTCGTCCTCTTTCCTTGTCTTGATGTCTTCATCTTTCTGAATATCTTCCCTTTTCACCTTATTTTGTAGACATGGTCTATTGTACTTTACTTCTGTTTGCTCGAGTATACTTTTGTTCTTTTCTTCTTCTTCTATCTCTTTTGTCCGTTTTATTCTTCCTTCCTTCTGCTTTCTTTTTACCTCTTGTTCTACTTGACACGGGGTGGTGTCATGCAGTGTCATTCTGCTGTCCACTTCAACGCTCGGTTGGTGGTTGCAGCCGCCCCGGAAACAACAAATGAGAGTCAATCGAATGTGGCCCATGGCAGGGAACATCTGACGTGTGCGCCGCAAGGCTCACAAAGCTTTACGAGTGCGCGTCCGGTCAATGACCAAACGCAGGTCCGTCGCATATGAGGCTCTCGGGAGTTGTCGAACCGACTCTCGCAACGCAGCTGCCGCGCCAACAATGGAGGATAATACAGTTTTTGCGACGTTGACACCCGCTAACACACTCACTCGGCTGGCATTTGACGACTTTGTGGAGACCAGCATTGCCGGACTTCACAACTCTCCTCGGGTCTCCGTCGAGCCGGAGCACAAGTTTGACAGGGATGCGTTTCTCCTCCGGCTCCAACTAGCACAGCGGGATGTGTTCGAAGGCGACACGAGCGAAATCCTCCCTGAGCCGGAGACGGGGGTTGAGGAGGAATACAAGGACCGCGGCTTGATTTGGTCTGGCAGTGCACTGCTGGGATTCTCGCCCTCGTTACCTGACGCGCAGCTCGGGTGGACCGTGGGAAAGCGAGCTGCTGGGAACGCGCCTAAGCACGTGGATCTTCTGCTCTGCTCGAGGTCGTTTGAGAGGCAGCATGGTATCGATCTCGAAACTTTCACGCCCGCTTCAACTTCGCACCGCAGACCAAGGGCTTCAGCATCGCTCTCGCTACGCGGCGCCCGGACACCCGCCTCACGGTTGACGGCCAGCAGGTCGGCCGCAGTCTCCACCTGCTGAACAAGCACCGGGCAATCATTGCGTTCGGCGAGCTAGAATACGAGTTCAAGTCCACGCCTTTTGCGAGTAGTCAGCTGTACGAAGAATACCGGGACGATCTGTTGGCTAAGATTGGCGTGTCAGTATATGTTGACATCGTGGTTCCGACTCCTGGCCCCGTCATGAGGACGATCAGCGCGTGGACCGTCGGTAACCCGCTCGGTAGGGGCGGCCATGGCAGAGTGTTCTTGGGCACCAGGACAAATCATGAAGCGGCCGCGCTAAAGATCATGGGTTTCGATGAGGAGAAGGACAAGCTGCCGTTGGAATGCGAAATCATGGTGAACCGGCTACTGACGGACATGGCGGAGAAGGAGGACGACGGCGGCCGAATCTTGCGGCAAAATCGAAGTGATTCATGAAGATGACGAAATCATCTCGGCCCACCAGCCGGTGGTTCCCTTGACTCTCGCCAATCTTGTTGGACCGCGGAGCGAAGGGTGAGTTTCTCCGCCGGAACCCCGTCCCCCTTTTGCGGTGGTTAGTTGTTAACCGAAAGCCCCGTAGAGAAGCCAAGGGCATGACGATGGAAGCTGCAAGCGTCTTCCGCAATACGCTATTGGGCGTCAAGTTTCTGCATGACCGAGGCTGGATGCACCGCGACCTGAAGCCGACCAACATCGGCTTGCTTGGGCAGCCGCTCAGGTCGGTGCTCCTTGACATCGGCAACTCGGAGTTTCTCGATGGCCCCGACGGCTCGCTGGAGTCGCAGCCTGGCTTTGGAGGCACGGTCACGTCCCTCGCTCCAGAGCGGGAGCTGCGGCCGTACAGCTATTCTGTCGATATTTGGACTTTAGGAATCATCGGACACGAGTTGACGTATGGGAACCACCCGTTCAAGTTCCTCAGGAACCCGTGGCGCGAGGGGGAGCAGTACGAGAAGCTTCGGCCCGCCTTCGAGACGAAGTACGAACAGGCCATGGACAGGCTCGCTCGCGACTACGAGCAAGCACAGCGAACTCCGTCACCAGGATTTCTACACCGTGAGTGCGCCCGGTCTGAAGCAGGATGAACGAGTTCACTGACGCCAGTGACTGCATAGTCGGGGCTCTTTGAGAAAGATGCTGAGACATCCGTGCGCGAGTGGGAGTAGCCTGAGCGCACCGCGGGTCGACATCGACGGCATTTTATCCGACCCAGCGTGGAGAGGGTTCCTGGACGCTGATCCGCGGGCCAAAAGAGCACGGCTTCTAGACCGCAATACGTAATGAACTCCGTACATCACACATATTGGCACGTATAGGGGTTTTCTCCTTGAACTCCACGTTGTGATGGAAATCGGCTTGCAGCAGTTCAAAACGTAGATGGAAGCCCTCAGTCAACTCCGACACACTCCCTCATCTCTCTTGCAATTGATCCCGCTAGACCGTAGTACTCGTAAAGGCTTGGATTGTCTTTGGCTCTTCTCTCCAATGTCTCGTTTGTCTATTCCGTAAGTTTTGTTGTTTCTGTCTTTTTGATGCGGACCGAGAATCTGCTGTTGTTTTCTTGAGCCTGCCTCAGCATTGTGTTTGCTCCTCGAGCCTCATAATCAATGCCATTCCGCAAACCTTACACAGACGGCGCGCCATCCTTCGCTGCGATCTCCGCCGCCGGGCGATGATGTCCGCTCTGACATGTCGGACGGACATGGAATCAGTGAGTCGGACTCTAAGCGCGCACTGCCCATCTGCGGAATTCGTCCCGTTGACTCGAGCCGCTAGTCGCACGATGACCACGGTGATGGTTCCCGCAACGACCGGACACGCAGTCCCAGCCCCGTCTCTCCGCCGCCCCCCGTCAAGATCCACAGCAGCAAACACGACAGGGCCACATTCCCTGGTGACCTCGCCCGACGGCTGGAGAGGCTTCTGCTTCGAATGGAGCTTCGGACCAACACGTATGGCGAGGAACATGCAGCCGAATATTTTCCCGGCTTCACCCCGCGACGGGACCTGTCCCGCTGCTTCCTGCGATCGGTCTCAGACGGTCAGCTCGCATCGCCGCCCGCATGGCGCGCTTGGAGCCGCGGCGCGCCACCCGCCTTACTGCTGGTATCGCCGGCCCAAACGGATGAAGCTTTTACCGAAGCATTCTGGTAAACATGTACCCTGGGTTGACTTCCTCCGGCTGGGTCGTGTGCTTGCGCACAACGCGACTTGGGGCGGTGCAGCGGCTGTCTCCACTTCACCTTCAGAAGATTCCCCAATAGCTCCAGGCCGGTCATCTGGATGTCTTCTCACAGCCGAGTAGCACGTCGCACTCGTCCAGCCCAAGACTTCACCCCGGCCGCCCACGCACTGGCCTGTAGAATGACGGAGAACTGGATGCTCTCTTTGGGGGCTGGAATGACCGTCTTGGAGGCAAGACGAATGCAAGTGGTGGAATCTGCGCAAGAAGTGCGCCTCCCTATATCCCATTCCCTCAGTCTCCGCTCCTGTCACCTTGACGAATTCGTCACCATTGCTGGGGAGATTACGTGGCGCGTTATTGGACGCTAACATAGACCGGACTTTCGCTTCGGCTTGGCAGACGAGAAAGAAAGCGCCGCAATGAGATCAGATATCTTGGGTCGTGCCGATGACTGGGCGGCGGCCCCTTTCCCGGGTTACTCCGTTCAGTCGCCTCCCGGGCAACACAGCAGAGGCAACAACTCATGCCGGCACATCAAAATTCCGTCAGAAGCCAGCAAACCGCCTGCGATACGTCCCGCCGCTAGGTGCTTGACACCTTTGCAGAGGCTTCCCCTGTCTCAGACGGATCACACCCTCGCAGACGTTCTCCATGAAGCCCACATACTGTCTCGGAAGCCTAAGCTGTCCCTACAAGCACCTGGCAACGCACGTGTGCAAGTGCGGTCTTGTTTCCCGATGATGGGGCAAATGGCATGTCGGACGAACGGAGTGTGTAGGGGATAGAGAACGAGCCGATGCTTACCATGTCGTGGCCAATCTCAGGGTGACAAACGTGTTGTTGGGATAACGAGTACCAGCGGCAGACTCTACAAGATCCACTTCGTCCGGGAACGTCGCAGCGACCCAGCAGCGTCTGAAGAAAAAGATTGAGGTAGTGCTGCGTCAGCTTCGCTAAATATGTATCTCAGACTGACGTTGAGGCGTCCAACCACATCCACACCTCTTAATGTAACTGCTATTGACGGTTTTAGGAGGGCCGGGGGATAGGTAGTCGCTGGAACTCCACTCTATGCCGGTCCTGTATTCAAGCGACTCAGCCATGCTTGAGAAGCAGTGATGTATGATATGGCGATGGCTGAGAGAACTGGAGTGCCACCTGTAACACGAGCATGTTCACCGCTGCAAAGGGTCGTGCTTGCGATCCCGACCTCCCCGTCGCTGGTTCCCTTGCTAGGACTGACCTTGAGCATGGACGGCATGGACGACGCTCTTTTCGACCTGGACTGAAGCGGTTTTAGATGGATACGGTGGGCGCTTTGCGTCGCGGTCCACATTATTAACTTGACTTCAGAAATTTACGCCGAGATCACAGGGGAAATGGCGAGGTCATGGTGAGGGCAACCCTATAAGGTATCCCTGTCGTCATCTGTAGCCGTTAATCTGCTGGCAGTGCTATAAAAATGTCAGCAGGTTCAACGCCGTGTCTCACTGAAGATTTCAACTTCCGGTGGTCCACGGCACTACTCAGAGCCAAATCCAAAAGCAGGCGACCAGCTCCTACCGCTGACTCCTGACGAGCTCGACAAAATGGAGCAAACACGCCCAGACTCGCTCCGCACGCTGCCCTCCATCCATTCCGCGGACAGTGCAGCCGCCGAGCCCCCACAAAACCCTCCCGCTTTCACCGACACCATCCGCCGGAGTCCCTGTCCTCCCTCCCCTCCCCCCTCCGTCGAGTTCGACTTGCGCTGGGACGAAGCCAGCTTCGCGAGGGAGCTCACCGTGCGTCTGGAGGCGCTGCTCCACCTCCAGCAGTATCGAGACTTCGCCTACGGCGAGGACGTCGCCGGCGACAGCAGACCGGGCCACACCCCGCCAGAGGTGGTCATCACCTTTGTCCGCCGGAGCCGCGAGGTGCGATAAGCCTCGCCGCAGAGGTCGGATACCCCGTCGAGCGCTGCTCCGGCTGACCCGCCGCGCCGCCGTCACCGCCGCGGCCTCCACGTTTTCCGCGCAGCTGCATGAGCCGATTCCGCCTGGGACGCGTGTAACGTCCGGCACCGCCACGGTTGAGCCCTTCGACGAGAACACAGAAGACTTGAGCGAGCCCGCGCCGGAACGCCAGCAGCAGCACCGCGGCGACGGCCAGAGCGCGCAGCAGCAGCGGCAGATGTCACCCATCGTGGCCTCCGCGCTCTCCCCTTCGCGTTGGCGTCGTCAATTGATGCCAACGTGGGGACGAGACAATCGGTCTTGGCTTCGGGGATGGCGGGAGCAAGAGAGACAGCCCGTTGCACGACCCAGCTGTGGACTATGGCGGCGAGGTCGTCGGCGGGGCCGTGCAGGCGTCGCTTTGCTCTGCGGTCTCAGCGCGGCGGCGGGACCACGTCCAAAGCTTTCTCGGCCCGTTGCCGGGGACCGCGAGTAGGATTTATTGGTGCAGATGAGACTGGGCGAGTCTTGGTGTTGATCGCATCATGCTAGTGCTATATGGTAGTGGTGGTGTTGCGCAGACACGAACCGAAAGCCAATGTGGTCGTGTCTCTGTGCGCTCGTTTTTGGGAATGAGTTGAGACGACTTTTCGGGTTTTCGCGACCGAGGTGAGTAAACAAATGCGAGTCACCGCATTCAGGGGCTAACCAAAGGTTGAGCCGACCGGATAATGACACCACAGGCAGTGAGCCGCAAAAAGCGCCGAAGACTGGCTGTGTTCGCCTCTGTTGCACAATCGGGTGCTCTCGATACTGGAGTTGAGAGACAGCACATAAGGGCTCGTCCGGCACCAGTGCCAGAGCGACACAAGGCATTGTTACAGCGCTGCCTCGACGAAGACGAGCACAAAAGTTGGGGAAATAATGAATATTGTTGGATATTTGAAATACGAATCCTGGGGTCCGGTACCGAGAGCTTGGGTCCCGTCAGTCAACAAGTTTGTCATGCGGGTTGAAGAGAGAGGGAGTCGAAGGAGCAAGCTCAGATGGAGGTTGAATGATGATGTTGTTAGTGATAAGATAAGGCTAGCTTCCCCGCCCCCACAATTCGCAAGGCTCGGGGTGTTACTTTGCCTGCTGCAACAGCTCAGATTTATTTTTTCCTCCTCCACAGTCGATGCGATTGGAGCGCATCGCAACTGCCTACACCAGCGGCCTGCCACTGATTGCATTCTTTAGCACATCTGCAACCATGGGTCGCGGGAAACGGGTATGCGCATGCCCTTTCACTCTCTCGGAAGAAGCAAACTGAAAATCAAACTCCAATTGACCATGCGCTGCAGGGACATCGAGGTGGCGGACGGGGCGGGCGCGGAGGACGAGACCGTCACCGTGACCGGGACAGCGGTGGCGGCCACCGGCCCTACCAGTCCTTCCCGGAGGTGCGCAAGGAGAACAGCCGCCTCGAGCAGTACTACAATTCGGTGCTGGAGCTGCCCGAGGAAGAGAAGCCCGACTTCTGGGCCGCCCTGCGCCGCGAGCTGCCCAACAGCTTCCGCTTTTGCGGCTCCAAGGGCCACGCCCTCGCCGTCAAGCGCCTGCTGCAGACCCGCTACATCCCCGAAATCACCCGCATCACCCACGAGGGCGTCACCGTCGACCCGCCCAAGGCCGTGCCCTGGTACCCCGACGAGCTCGCCTGGTCCATGACCACCCCGAAGAACGTGATTCGCAAGTTCCCGCCCTTCGCCGCCTTCCAGAAGTTCCTCGTGTCCGAGACGAGCGTCGGCAACATCAGCCGCCAGGAGGTCGTGAGCATGATTCCGCCGCTGCTTATGGACGTTAAGCCCGGCATGACCGTGCTGGACCTGTGCGCCGCCCCCGGCAGCAAGGCCGCCCAGCTGTTGGAGATGATCCACCGCGGCGAGGAGGCCCGCATCCGTCAGGTCATCCAGTCCTTTTCTGGCGACGAGGTCAAGACCGAGGATGCGCAGGAGGAGGAGGCCGCCAAACTCGAGGCTGACTCCGGAGACGACGGCAGAGCTACCGGCATGCTGATCGCCAACGACGCCGACTACAAGCGCAGCCACATGCTCATCCATCAGCTGAAGCGCCTGTCGTCGCCCAACATGATCGTCACGAATCACGACGCCACCATGTACCCGCCGCTCCGGATACCGAACCCCGAGAACCCCTCCAAGCCTGCGTACCTCAAGTTCGACCGCATCCTGGCCGACGTACCCTGCTCGGGCGACGGCACGCTCCGCAAGAACGTCAACCTGTGGAAAGACTGGACGCCCGGCAATGCTCTGGGTCTGCACCTGACGCAGGTCAGGATCCTCGTCCGCGCCCTGCAGATGCTCAAGCCCGGCGGCCGCGTCGTCTACTCGACCTGCAGCATGAACCCGGTGGAGAACGAGTCGGTGGTGGCGGCGGCCATCGAGCGGTGCGGCGGGCCCGAGAAGATCGAAATTCTCGACTGCAGCGACCAGCTCCCGCTGCTGAAGCGGAAGCCGGGTCTGAAGCAGTGGCAGATCATGGACAAGTCCGCTCGGCTGTGGAACACGTGGGCTGAGGTCGAGGAGTACACCAAGTCCACCGAGGACGGCATTGCGCCCGGCCGGCTCGTCGACAGCATGTTCCCCCCGCCCGCTGGGAGTGACTGCGCCGACCTGCCCCTGGACCGCTGCATGCGTGTCTACGCGCACCAGCAAGACACCGGCGGCTTCTTCATCACGGCGCTGCATAAGAAGGCCGAGTTCAAGGCGAAACCCGAGGAGAACCGGAAGCAGCCCGTGCAGGCCGCCAAGGTCAACGGCAAGACGGCTGCCGGCAAGCGGCCTCTGGAAGAGGATGACAAGGAGGAGGACGGCGTCAAGAAGCTGAAGCTGTCCGAGGAGCCAGCCCAGGGCGAACCGGCTGCTGCCGAGGCCGTTGCCGAGGCCGTTGCCGAGGCCGTTGCTGAGGCCGCTCCTGAGGCCGCTCCCGAGGCGACAGCTGACATCGAGCCGGAGGCCAAAACCACCACCATCGACGGCCCCGCCAACGGCGAAGCCGCCGCCGAAAACCTCCCCGTCGAAATCTACGCACCGCAGCCAACCGACTCAACATCCACCACACCCGGAATTCCCACCCCCGCCTCAGAACTCTCAACCACCACCTCTGCCCTCCCCACCCAACCCCAACCCGCTCAATCCCAGCAACCGCAGCAACCCCCCTCCCCCAAACGCAAACCCGACGGCCCCTACGAAGAACCCTTCAAATTCCTCCCGCCCACCCACGACGTCATCGCCTCGGTCGCCTCCTTCTACCGCATCTCCCCGCGCTTCCCCGCCGACCGCTACATGGTGCGCAACGCGCTGGGCGAGCCCGCGAAAGCCATCTACTACACCTCCGCGCTCGTGCGCGACATTTTGGTCTTGAACGAAGGCCGCGGCGTGAAATTTGTGCATGGTGGTGTGAAGATGTACGTCAAGCAGGACGCGCCGAGCGCGGATGTCTGTCGGTGGCGGATCCAGAGCGAGGGGATGCCTATTTTGCATGGGTATGTGGGGCAGGAGAGGGTGGTAGTGTTGAGGAGGAAGGAGACGTTGAGGAAGTTGTTGGTGGAGATGTTTCCAAAGATTGCCGGGGAGGAGTGGAGGAGGATGGATGAGATTGGGGAGAGGGTGAGGGATTTGGCGCTGGGGTGCTGTGTGTTGAGGGTCGAGCCCGAGGAGGGCGGGGATGAGGACTTTGCCGAGCATATGGCGCTGCCGCTGTGGAAGAGCTTTCAGAGTTTGAATTTGATGCTGCCGAAGGAGGATCGGAGCGCGATGTTGTTGAGGGTTTATAATGATACGACGCCGTTGATTAATATGGGGATTCAGAGGGATGGGAAGGGGAAGGGGGAGGAGGAGAAGAAGGGGGAGGGAGAGAAGGACGCGGAGATGAAGGATGCTGTTGAGGAGGCGGTTGCGGATGATGCTGCTGGTGGTGCGGATGTGGAGGTGGCTGATGCCCCGGCAGAAGAGCAGGCTGAGGGCTAGGCGGCTGTTGCTGCTCCTGCTGAGGAGGAGGCGACGGCGTAGCTTTTGACATGTTGATGGACGCGTTGGCATGCTTTCAGTTGCTTTGTTGCTTCAGGGACGGAACGGATTTCACTGTTTGTTGGTTTGTATCATGACAATGGGCTCTTTTACTGGGGATCTCAGAACGGAAAGAAAATAGATTTGGTTTTGATTTCAGGCATTCGACTTCATCCTTGGGTTTGCTTTTTTTCACTTCAACCTGGCTGGCGCCTTACCTCTACCCAGGTAAGTATCTCCAGGTTTGCCGCGATTGAAGCCCGCTCCCTAACCCGTGCACTCGTCGAGGCTCACTTTCCACTTTTACGCCCGCTTCCCCCATCTTCACTCATACGCCGACCTGTTCCAGCGGCGGAATTGTTCGACCAGCGGCTTGTAACCGTGTGCCTCGAGTGCCTGCCCCAGGAGCTGTCCCCACAGCTTCGGATCGTCAGTCTCGCATTCCAGGCAAAATGCCAGGACACTCAGCGGCTTAGTGGCTATCCAGAAACGAGGGTAGAACGCCGCTGACTCCCAGTCGATGACTCCCGTGACGTCGCCGTTCTCGGATACCATGATGTTCGTTGGCCCGAGATCGAGGTGGCAGAAATGGAACAAGGGGCCAATGTCGGGAGGCGGTGCGGATGAGTTCTTGGTTATATACGCCTGCATTTCCTCTCGCGAGAATGGGCCAACCAGTCTCGGCTTCCACGTCGGATGCGATGGCGGTGCGCTCTCCATCAGCCAGGGCTCATGGACACCTCGTCCGGTGATCGTTTCGAACCGAGTTGAGGTGTTGACCGCCAGCGTGGCGCAGAACTGCGCAATGTCGGCGGCGATCTTCGTGCGTTGGGGCAACGACAGGCGCGGCCATGTCTGCTCCAGTGTTTGACCGGGCACTCGCTTTGTGATGAGGAAGGTTCTGTTGAGGTCGCGGTCGATCCAGGTGTACACGAGCTCCGGGATGGGTATCTCCGGGGCTTTTTTTCTAACGAACTGTATGGTGTTGGCTTCCAGCTCTATGCCTTCGCACCAGGCATGCACTTTGCAGAACGTGTCCTGACCGAGACACCACACAGCGGCTGACGTCCCGCCGATGTGAACCCTGTCGGCCTCCACATCCCCCTTTGACAGCTCGTCCACTGCCTCGCTCTTCCGGAGGTAGAAGGTGCTGTCACCATCCTTCCAGTCTGCTATCGCATCCACAGGCTTGAGGTCTGGATCGTCGACTTTTTCGCAGACCATCAAGGAGCCCAGAATCCAGCGGCAAGGGTTGATTCGAGCAACGGAGACTCCAATGGGAGGCTCCATTTCACTGTCACAGAGTTAATATTCAGCAGTAAAGTACCACTTGGCAGGACAAACCAAAACACCATCGTGATTGATTGTGTATTTTGCTCGCGGATGACCACTTGTGACTGGCGTTGGGAGACAGACTGCAACGGGAGGTTCAGTTGGTTACACGGTCGCACTGTTGGCCCTGCTCATTGAACGAAAGGGCGGTCAGCAATCTGCTGATCCGAGGCCGACAGTGAGCCGCCACAGTCTCGCGAATCCTAGGCCACTGCAGCCAATGATGGGATCCTCAAAGAGGTGCATTAGGTAGGGGAACGCCATGGTTATCCACTGCACTTGAGTTTACGCTGCTCTCACGATACCTCCCCCAGGTGACAAAATGTGACAATGCCAGGAACGTGAGCCAACCGCTCCTCTGGCCGTGCTGGGTCTCTCATGCTGTCTCACAACCAACCTCGAAAGTCCAAGCCTAGATGCTCTGGCATGTGTGACCGCGCCTCGCGTCGACTCGTGCTCTCCTATTTTCGCCATCTCTGCGATGATTTCGTCTGTCGAGAGCGGCATCGTAGTGATGAGTTCCTTGACTCGCCTTTCGAACCACCCGCTTCTTCGAACGCGGCGCAGCGGAGAGGAGTCTTCAGCCTTGGATTGTTCGTATTGCAGACAGAAGACGTATGAAGCCACTGAGTTCGTCATGGAGTATGGTTTGGGCTTGGCGTCCCAGTACACACAAGAGTCCCGCAGGTGTCATTTTTGTGATCCACCTGAACGTACTTAGGTGGCTACCCTTTCTCATTAGCTCCATCTTGTGATTGTATTCTGGGGACTTCCCAAAGGTAAGGTATTACTTACACATCCCTTCGGATATGAAGGCTTGTACTCTGCCATCTTCTTGCTGGCTTCCTCGACATGAGCAGTGTACGTCGCCTTGATAACCGACATCCATCTGGACTTAAGGGTAAGATGGCTGTCCAGACGCCAGTTGCTCCATTTTGCTGTCCAGCATATCGACAAATTCACCCTCTTCGTCGGCAATTTCGGCGATGTCTTCGTTCGCTATTGGCCGCGGTGAAATGCCGTACCTCTGAAAGTTTCCATGCTTAGCGATTCCTCGACCCCGGTGACAGCAAACGTGGCTGTTCGCGATATCAGCTTGGTCGAACCTGACCCGGCGAAGCAGTGAGAGAAGAACACGCCTTGCTGCCTCAACGCCGCAGTGTTCCTCCACCAGAGTCGCCCATTCGAGAGACCAGAGGAACCCCGGTACTTTCCTGAAATCTGTCGCGGAGAACTCGGTCGAGAAGAAACAAGAGATGGTACAGCCGTCAGGCGAGCAGGGGCACCTGCAGCTGTCTTCCGCAAAGATATCAACTCCAGCGTCGAGACACAGCCTGACTGTATCCAGTGTATCCCACGACTTCCACCCGCCAGCGATAGACAAGCGAGAAAGTAAGTTGAACAGAATTGTTCGACCCTGGCTGTCTGTGTTTCTGATGTTTGTGCCGTGGTCGATGCAGAACTTGATGAGGGCGGGATCACAGTACTTAGCGGTTAGCGAGTTAATTGCCAGCCTGCCATCACTGTTCCTGCTGTTGAATTGATCGAAGCCACTTCATACGAGAGCCTGTGCTTCTTCCACAGACTGCACGTAATGCATGAGATTGTTGTCGTCTACACGGGATTCCGTGATAGATATGTTGACGTCGCCTGACTTTTGGACCAACTTGCAGAAGAACGCGGCTCTGTCGACAATGAACGGCGGGCCATCGAAAATCACGGCGAGTAAGGGCCCCATGCTCCACGTCTGACGGATTTCAACACCGTATAGTTCCTCTATTTTGTCTAGTGCGCCAATGACGATGTCCAAGTGGCATCGAGCAATAGCGTAATGGATGAACGTCCGGCCCCTTGCATCGTCGTCCTATGGCTGCGGTCTCAGTCGGATGGATGGGTTCGCGTCTTCGGAGAGCAACAGTGCCACTGTTTGCTTCTCGCCCATGGCGGCAGCATACATCAGCGGAGTTGCTCCTCATTTGTCTGTGACATCCGGATCGTGGCCCTCGTCTAAGAGGATGCGACAGATGGCCGGGTTGGAAACAGCTAGGTGCAGTGGGCTCTGTCCTAGGAAGGTCGTATGTTTCTCCATTAGCTGGCTGCCTGACAAGCAAGCCTCGACGTCATGAACCCGCCCGGCGAGAACGGCGTCACAGAATACTGTCGAACCAGAGAAGGCTGTGGACAGAACGGTGAGTCATTCACTGGTCTGTCAGCGTCCAGGAAGTTAGGGACTTACTAGGATGATTTTTCACAAGCGTGGCGAGGAAGCCGAATTCCAATATTTTGTCAAGAAGAGCAAGATGGGGTCCCTCTCCAATCCAACTTGCGCACGCAGTGAGGAAGCTGCGAGTGCCATACGTTAGGGCAGCTCAGCTTAGACATGGGAGCACAACTTGGGTTGGGGGCCTTGCGGAGTGGGGGTAGCGAGCGGCTGAAGGAAAGGAGCTGACCTGATGTCCTGGTCCTCAAGGCTCATGTCAAATTCGTCTGCAAACATTTGCAGCAACTTGAACTGCTCACCAGAGGACCACGACCACGGGTATCTCAAGAGTTGCTACCACAAGCGTGAATACGTAGCCTCATAGCGTATACCATACACGTTCTGATCGGCTCAGGAATTACCTGTAAGTAGTTTTGCCCAGATGGGTCTCGATGATACTTGAAGGTGGGATCCGACCGATATAGTTCAACAAACCTGGCCTGAGCCTCTTCAAAGGAAATGTTGTGGTGGCAAAGCCGGTGAAGGGTCTCAAAGCCAGGAGACGTATAAATCACGATTCTCTCCGTCTGGAGGACCGGCCGAAGCGAGACCCCAATAACATCTGCCGTGAAGCTCAGCCCGGCGACATGGCGAGTGGGATACCGTAGTTGGAGAGCGCAAGACGAACACTCACACAGAACTGGCTTGAACAGCATCGACTGGTCATAGGCTTTTTCAGGAAGATCGAAAGGGGTGTGTACCCCAACGTCCAAAAACTTCCAGACTTCTTTCCTGTCAGGTGGCACAGGCAGTCACATTGTCGAAGACCGCAGTGCTGGCGGTTCTGTCCTCCTGAACTCCTCTGCTGACTTCGTCGTTGTGGAACCGTTAACGTCTTCATGATGACATGCTCGACGCATGTAGCAGACTCCTGAACCGTCACCGGCTCAACAAGTTTTTTGAGAGCAACTTCAAGTGCCTGTGGCGTTTGAACGTGTTGTCGTAGTAGGTGAAAGCTCGAGACGGAACATGCCCTATGATAACCTCATCAGAACATGCATGTATCGACGTTAAAGGGCTATGACAGGAGGATATGACCCACCGAATGATATCGTTGCTCATTTCCGTGATACTGTTTTTGGCGTTTTGGATCCGCTCCGAGACATCTTTGTGGGTGAATATAAGCTTTAATCTGCGGCGAGAACTGGAGAGAGTTTGGCCTTGCAGAGGGTATTCGTTCTGGAGTTCCTGTACGACAGCCTCGACATCGCGGAGGCGCCTGAACGATTCTTGGACGGCGAGTGCGACATTGCAATCTTGCTCGAAGGACTGCAGCCCCTGCAGCTGTGCGCGGAACAGCTCCAGCTGAGCAGAGAAAAGGCGCAGCGTGGCTGCAACTTTGTCGGGAGTGAGCTTCAATAGGGCTTCACGTCCTTGATCTTGTCAGAAACCTCTAGCACGAAGGCGGCGATGCCCACGCAGGCCGAGATGACCCCGAGAGTTTCAGCCATGGCGAGGAAAATAAGGGTTCCGATGGCGAGGCAATGAGGAGATGGCCTCTTGGCTTTGTTAGGTAGAATACAAGTAACTAACTATGTGGCTCTAGAAACGACCTGTGATAAGGGGAAAGAACTGGCGCCCCTATCTCCGCAGGGTGCTACTGCAGATGGGATGCCCTCGACTCTGCCTTGTCCCGCGCGGCTCCCTAACGGACGGTTACACAGACATGGGGATTCGGTGGCGGTGCTCGTTTTTCACAGCCTCGCTGGCGACACCCAATGGCCGGTCCCAACCCATGGAAGCACTGCGATCATGACGACCAACAAAGGCCACCCAGACCGGCAGGCGGCAGGTAGCTTGCCGCTGCTCAGCACTCCATTGCTATGGGGCCAACCAGCTGTTAGCCAGCATGCGGTTCGGTGTCCCAGTCCTTCCGCGGACTGCTATTGGTCTTAAGTACCTTACACAGCCAGGTTCTCTAGCCAAACACAACCATCATGCCTCTACATCATAACACAACCACCACCCTTCTTACCGCCCGTCTGCCGGCCACCACCGCCCGTCCGGTCAGGTCTTCTGGCTTGAAACACCGCTGCTCCTCCCTGAGTCACGGGTGCTCTATTGTTGGAAGAACGAGAGGGCAGATGCATACGGTGAGCATCGCAAGACTCGCCCTTCTTGGTGTATGTCCCTTCCACCCAAAAACCCAAGTAATTATTGCACCTGCACTTGCTGCCAGGCTTCCATTTGATCGCGTTCCTGCCCGATCCGTCCGTCCTGGGAACCATTCTGGTACATCCGCACTTCCCAAATGTGATGTTGGATGCCTGGTTGTAGTAACACATCCTCGTGAATGGCGGCGATGGTGGACAGTGGGATGTCAGTAGCTTTTTAGAGGTAATGTAGGTAGCGATCACAGGACGGCCTGGTGATGTCAGCTTTCCACAGGGTACGGGATAACCAGTCCGTACAGCTGCTGGACTCTTCCAAGCTCTAGCAGGGTTACTCACTGGCAGGGCTTCCCTGTCGTGAACTTGAATATTGAGTTGGAAACCGAAGAAGATGGCTGGGGTGACCGAATTCAAATGCGCGAGGCCACCGGTGTTGCTCGTGCAAATGTCGCTTTTGACTTCAAACACGCAGGCAAAGATTCAAACAGCTGGAGAGAATAGGAAGAACACCCAAGACGAGGGGGTCTTGAGACCTTTATCGTGTCATGCTGCAGTAAAGTAAGGCTCACATGCGCAAAGCTGGCAGCCTCGCCAGCGTGCCTACCTGACCTACATGTATGTGTCTGCCTACACTAGCTACAAGTGACAGCGTTTCCCGATGGATTACCATAACTGGAGGTTGTTCCGCTCGCTAAAGGGGCTGTGTGCTTGAAGGAATGCATCGATCGCCATAGATTGACCAATGGTTCTAAGACCTAAGACGTGGACCCTTGTGCGGGCCGACTTGGCGCGTGGTCGGCCAAGAGCTCAGAGAGGCACGTAGCGGCCAGGCGCATTCAGACTACCATCTCCGCTTTACGTCCGGCATTTATTTGCCGGCTTCCCCTTTCAGTAGAGCCTTACGCTGACTTACGGCTCTTCATACTGCCCATAATCACTTACCTCAGACATGGGACAGCGCGCACAGCCTCCCGATATGTGTGATGGCCCGAGATGATGGCCGTTCTCTGCCAAGTTTGCACCAGCATGCTGTATGCTCACCCTGAATCTATTCTTCCTAGCTCCCGTCAAGACGGACAAAGACGCCACCACTCAGACTTCCCGTCGTTACGGAAGGCGGCAGACAAAAGCTGTTCCATATGCTCCATTGTTGTGGAAAATGTTCGGCTTGACAGCTTGAAGCAAGGGAGTTGGGGAGGCGAGCTCAGAACAGACGAGGTTGACGACTCGAGCTATACGGGCCATGACAATTCTGTTGATGTCGCTTTATACCACGAAGAGGCAGAAAACAACCTTGAAGTCATTAAGCTTGACATTACTGTGTCGAGCTCAAGCCTTTCTTCCATCACCCGGTTTCGACTACTTCCAGGTCAGTACCTACCTACCTAACTCCGAACTTGAACTGCTCAGCCGCCGTGTGTGTTCTGTGCTCTGACAGGACCTAGCTGACGTGCCTTAACTCTACCTACCTGCCTAGACAGGACGCTAGTAGATCAGGTACCACCGCAAGCCGGGTACAGCGCATCGACGGGGTCCTCTTCAGCAACCCGCCTAGCCCACACCTGGTTCCAATCGTGTCACGCTAGCCATCAACAATGTCAAGGCTTCCACACCACTGGCCACCAACGGCCCTGGCTCCCAACCCGTTTGCTAGACGTGGGAACTGCCAAGAACGAAACCATCAGACTGGTACTCTCCCGTGAGGATGCCATCAACCCCCAAGCACGGTACATCACACTCAGCTACCGATGGGGAACCGAGCCGCAGAAGGTCGTCCTCAAAACCTCCAACATATCCTCCTTCCGCCGAGGCTATCTCATCCACAACCTCCCACAAACATTCCGCGACCTAATCCTCGTCACCCGCGCGTTCGAAATCCGATACGTGTGGATCGACGCGCTCTGCATCATCCAGGACTCCGCAGAAGACTGGGAGCGCGAGGGCGCCACCATGCGCGACGTCTACGCGCACTCGGCCTGCACCATCGCCGCGACCGCCTCTGAGAACCCTGACCAGGGGTTATTCCGGCACCGCGATCCCGCCATAATCATGCCCGGGCGGATCAGGGCGCCGGATGGTACATCAGCATTGTCGTCCACACCACAGGCGGATGACAATACGAAGGCCGAAGCGGAAAAGTACTTGCTCTTCGACCGCGGCTTCCTCGAGCGGCGCATCTTCCACGGCCCGCTGCACACGCGCGGCTGGGTCTTCCAGGAGCGGATGCTATCGCCGCGGGTGCTGCATTTTGCGCGGGACCAGCTGGTGTGGGAGTGTTTTGCCGAGACCAAGTGCGAGGCGTTTCCGGACGGCATGCCGCTGGATATTAGAACCAAAGATCTGTATGCACCACTGCAGCCGCCGAAGCAGTTGAAAAAGTCAAGGAGGAAATGGCTCTCACGGTTGCTCCCCGGACGGAGTCTAGGAGAGCGCCAGGAAGGGATGGATTGGAAGACGCTGTCGACGTGGCGCGAGCTGGTCAAGCAGTACTCCAAGTGCGAGCTGACCTACGTGAAGGACAAACTGCCTGCTTTTGCGGGCATTGCGAAGGCATACCAAGACGCAACAGGCGATGAGTATCTCGCGGGGCTATGGCGGTCGTATTTCCTGCATCAGCTCAGCTGGAGGGTGTATACGCCCAGTGGCAGAATGTCGATCGAGTACGGCGCGCCTTCGTGGTCCTGGGCTTCTGTGGCAGGCGCTGTCCAGCCGTTCGCGATGGATCCGCAAAGTCTGTTCATTCCCGTCGTTCATGATGTTCGGGTTGAGACGAAAGGGCCGGCGTACTTTGGGCGGGTCTCAACTGCGCACCTGGATTTGGAAGGTCCTCTTGTCTGCGCCGATATTCGCGGTATGGATAGCGAGGAACGAACGGCCTGCCAACTCGAGTTGGAAGGGCATATGATTCAGGGACGGTTCTGGACAGACTCTGTGGAAGCTTCCTTCATTGTAGGGTCCCGAGTCGAATGTCTCCCTCTCAAGGTTGATGTTGTGGCACGTGGTGCAGATGGTTCTCCCAAGGATGTTATGCTGACATGCATGGTGGTGGAACGGGTGCCTGATAGCACCACACCTTGTCATTACCAGCGAGTTGGTCTTCTCGTCGTCTCGGTGGTAGACCACTTCCTCGCCCCAATCCGCTGGTTTGGGATTAGCATAACGGAATCTTCGACCCTTGAGGTCACGAGGGATTGCTCCCTCATTCGCATCACCTAACGAGCTTCGACATCGATTGTGTAGATATGTAATTGATTAGATGCGGCTAGATAACGTCCAGAGGCTGAATCCTGAAGGGGTATTGTCGTCAGACTCAAACAGATGTGCTGTGATCCGAGTCCCGAGCAAGGCTGCTCAGCAGCAGGATGTACATAAAACGGGAGCGTGTCGGCCTGTCGACTGGCTCGTCACAGAAACTCGCTCAGAATCTGCACCCGCGTCCGCGCCGTCTGCGAGGCCTGCTCACCCTCGCTCATCACCTGCATGATCTGCATCATGCGATCTATTGCCCCGTTAGCCAGCGTCCCATAAGAAGGAGTAAAGTTAAAGGGAAGGAGGAGGCATGGAACAAGACAACAAGCACATAAAAACAAAGAAACAACGTACGAATATCACCCCTTGCCCTCACAAACAACGGATCCTTCGTCATACTCTCCTCCCCGCCCGGCTCGCGCGCCGCTTCCCGCAACACATTGCCAATACACAGCGCCTCCAGAAACGCGCGGTGATTAAACACCCACCAAACACGCGCCTCCACCTCAAACAGCGCAAACAGCACAAAAAACGCCGTAATGGCGTCATGCGCCGCCTCGAGCGTGCCCCGCACATTAACCGGCACGTCCTGGGTCTCCGAGGCATGCACCAGCATCAGATTATGGAAATAATTGCTGCTGAGAAACAGCGTCTGGCGCACGACGCGCTTATTCGTTTGCGCAAGCTGCGCGAGCGCGTCCGGGTCCCACGACCGAAACACGTCCGGAAAGGACCGGTAGACGGCGCGGAAGTCGGCGATCAGCTTGGACTTGTGGCGCGCCGTCGTGCAGATGGGCACGTCGAGCGAGCGCGGGGAGCAGATGGTTTCTTGGACGAGGTTGGCGAGCGTCCAGGAGCCGCGGACGTATGCAGTGTCGGTCGGGTCGTCGGATGCGATTGACGAGTCGTCCTCGATCAGGTCGTCGACGCTGACGTCGGTGTGCGTGGCGCTGGGCGGGAGGGAGAGTAGCACGGTCAGGAAGGTGTCTTGAAGGAGGACGGCTTGCCAGACTTTGCGGCGTTGTTGTTTCTCAAATGGGGGAGCGTCGGGGACAACTGCGACCTGGTCAGAATGCAGCGAGATAAAAGGGCAGGTTTACTCTAAGCTAGCAATGAATCCGTACCGATGTTAGGGTCTCGATGCAACCCCATGGCATACGCCTGGCGTATGAGAATGCCTGCGAATGCCCACCCGTCCGAGGCGTGGTTGTCGTTGATCAGAAAGTAAGTAATCAAGACCATCGCTTGAATCGTCCGTATGGAGGCAGTGCTCAGGTACGAACACATGCGGAGCGCCTGGTTGCTGGCGGATGCGTAGAACTCGGCCGTCTGCTTCCGCTCCCTCGGCGACGTCGACGTCACAAACTGCGTGCCCAGTGCCAGCATCACAAACATGAGGGCAACAAACGCGGCGTCCGACCGGTCCTTCTCTGGGCGAGGCATGGCCCAAAAGTGCTCGTAGTCGGCATAGAAAGTCTGTCGGTGGAGCATAGGATAGACGGGGTCGACGCACTCGAAGTAGCGATTGAGCAAAATATCGGCCTGCAACTTGTCAGGGAGGACAGAAATGACCTCGGGAAGTCCGCCCTCGCAGGTCCAATAGTTGGCGAACGGATGCTCAGACCCAATGCCAAAGACGTTGGAGGACCCTGGGGCGGAGAAAGGGACGTTCGACAGGAGGCCGGTCGACGTGGCGACGGAACCGAGTGACCTGAGACGCCCGACGTCAAAACCGCGGTCAGCGGCATTGGGCATCGTGTGTTTCACGCTGTCTGCTCGTTTCTTGGGCGGCCTGGTCATCCGACGGCCGTTGGTGGCGCTGCGCGTTGTTTCTCTGTATGGTGTGAGCGATAGTGGCCATGAAACTGAGAAACTGCTGCCTTACTCGAGAAGATTGGCAACATGGGCATATTTGCATTCAGTCTGCCGTTTGATGCCTGTGCCAAGTTAGAGGGTCGCTCCCAGCACATGAGGATGCAGACGTACAAGCAAGGCAATGCGGCCTTCCACGGTCACACTGCAATGATGAGAAGTTAGCAGAAATAAGAATGTATTTGTGACATGAAATGTATGCACGAGAAAGTGGTGTATGTGCAATCCAGAAACCACACGTGAATCAACGTGCCGTGTAAGTGATGTCGCAAGTTGTGTAACTCTGCGAAACAAATTTGGGGTAGCTGCACCACTCCCCTGACGGAGTAGCCGCATAGCAGTCCTGGCAAAAAACGCTGAAGCAACAAAAAAAATGATGTGGCATACCTTCGTCTTCCTCTCGACACACTCAAAGCAGGACAGAGTCGGCTTGTTGCGCTTCTGTTTCTTCTTTGCGGGCTCGCTCGTGGTCGTCGGCGACGGCGTGCTGCTGTGGTCTTGGTCGTCGTCTTCGGGCGACGCGCCAAGACCGGGGCTGGGTGCGGGACCCGGGCCGTTGCTGCTGGAGCGGGCCCCGTCCATCCCCCTCGCCGCGGTGCCCCATAGCAGCGGAGAATCGGGCGCCCCTACTATTCCTACACGTGCAGCCCTTTGCGGTCCGCGTCGCAGCGAATTGGCGCCTGCATCGGCTGCTGCCGTGTGCGGATATGGCAGGGGCTGGCGCAGCTGGTGATGGTGCGGAGGCGCGACGGAGGGTGACACATATATGGTGGACGCGGAGGCCGAGCTCGGCGTCGGCGTGGTCGACACCGAGAGGACGGGCGGCGGGCGCATCATCGGTCTGTCCATTCGCACAATTGGGAACGCGCCGCCAAGACGACAAGCGAGTAGGCAGGGAGAGAGCTGCCTGTGAAGGCGATCTCCGTCCGGATGACAAAGACCAAGCACGCTGCCCCCTTCCGAGTGCTGGATTGGCTCCTGCTGCGCGCCCTCTGCGCAGTGACCGCGGGCACCGGCAGCGCGATGCGAGCGCTGGGAATGAAGATGCGAGATGCGGACGGCCCGAGCCCGGGAATAAGGCGCAGATGACAGACGTGTTTGCGGCAGGGCGTTTTGGCCAAGCGATAAGTCCGGGGAAGGCGACACAAGCGGCTGGGCAGAACTGGGAATAGCGAGGGGATTGGAAACAGTCGGGAATGGGGTTGGAGGGAACAAGGAGAGGCGATCCCATCGGACTGGAGGCGGGGATAAGAGAAGCCCCTCTCCTTCCCCCAGCTCGCCCAGCTCTTTCCCCCCTTGAACTCTCAGCGCAGCAATAGAGGGGAACGACCAGGTTCCTCCTCAGCTGCCTAGCGCTGCGACGACAGACAGGGAAGGTGCCAGCTGCAGCCTTCTCTTATATCAACATCTGCAAACAGCAGAACTCACACAATGCTTTGAATATCGTCGGAAAGAAGTCAAACATAACACTGTATTCAGACTGAAAGTCTACCAGTCTACAAACCTTCCTTCCGGCTGCAGCAAGCCCAACCAGTCCCTCGCAGAAGCTCTTGCGTCAGGAATTCATCCCATTTCGCCTCTCAGTGGCCCCACTTCCGGTCCCCAGTCCTTGGTGCTGGGCCAACGCGACCCTTCGAGTCGAAAGGACACTTAGTCATCAGCCACACAGCGTCGGCAGTACCTTTATCTCCGAGCAACAAATTGCTAGGTCGTAACCTCTTCATGACATCGCGCACACACGCAGGAGCTCTGAGAGAGTTAATGAACTCCTACATGCCGTTTATAACGCTTCTGTGTAGAAGATAGACTCCCTCTACTGTGCTAGGTCTCCCGTATCCGCTCCATATTGTCTTCTCGCGACCAGCGCGCTGTCCACTCCGTATTCGTATCACCTGGTGCACCTTTCCCTCCAATCTTTCCTGGACGAGTAGCCCTATCAACTTCACTACGCCTCTTTGTAAGCGAGAAATAGGAAAGCGCTTCAACCTGTCATTGCTGCTTCGACCGGCCAAGGACGCAGTCCATGTACAACCAACATAGCGCCCAGGTCGCTGACGGCATGGGTATAGAGGAAGACCTATTCCTCGACCATCGTGACTTGGGACTTTGTAGTGCGCGACATAACTAACCCAATCGCGTTACATAGGCGGGAAGTATCTTTTCAAACCCAACAGCAGCCACAAATGGTATTATTCCGGTCGCATGATTGGACATACCTAATGTGAATATGCCCAAATGCTAACATTCAAGGATGCAAATGCGTCTCCGAAACGGCCCAGGCAGAAAAGGTAACGAAGTCAGTGCTAAGGCTTCCATTCCACTGAGATGGGGCAGGGGGTGGGTGAGAAGGTAAGGGGGAAGGCAACAAGCACCCCCATCGTAGACCCAGGAAAATGAACGGGATAAGTAGACGTAAACCCCGCTTCAAACAAGCATTTCCTTGGCCAGCTCGGAGCGAAATGCCGTCCTACCAGTCAAGACAGAGGTGGGGAGCCCCTTCGCCATGAGGTAGTCAAGAACAAGACCGAGCAAGCCAACGTCCAGTCCTGATTCCAGGGACTAGGTTAGAATGGATTCCTCGCATTGTATTGTTCTGAAAACGGGAAGAGCATACCTTTGGGTCCAACAATGGATATGGAGACTGGGAAGTACTCTGTTTCTCGGGTGACGTCTGACTGATATTCACACTGGCCGACTGATAGGGTTCGTCAGGTTTCAAATTCATATACCTTGCACCTCCGTCTGAGTAAACCATACAGGGAACAAGAAGGTTTGGAACCCCAGACAAGGAAGCGTGAAAATTTGAGTCAAAGCCATCGAAGCCGCGCAGTTCAGGGGCGCTGGATGTCTCGGTCAGCTTGGAGCAACCTTGGCAGTGGAGGCAAAAATAGAGAAGGTACCCAAGATATTCGTCCCGATAATTCAGTTTGTATCGAGGTGCTATCAGAATGGTATCAGCGTCACTGATGACATGTTCGAGAAACCATGAGTTGTGTAAGGCTACCTCAGCCAAAGCTTCTCGCCTTCTGGACTCAGGCAGAGCACGTCCCTTGCCCCTCTACAAGGCTTAGCAGGCGTTGGGTTCCCAAGGTGACAATGAAACAACTCAAGGCTGTGACTAACCAGAGGTACCGGGTAACCTTGCAGACATAAGGCTCCGATGAGAACACATTCCGATACTCCCTCGAAAGTCGGCGAGGTAGGTCCAGAATGCGCTGTATGTGAGGTCGATAAAGGTCTGGAAGTGAACCCAGTACTGGTTCTTCTCTGAACGACTTCGGACACAGTGGCAAGGGTTGGACTGACCTTTTCAAATGTTTAAAAGAATTCTCCACTGACGATTGTAGGTTTCGTGGTGTTCCAGTGGTCCTCGATGGATACATCATTCTTGTCCGCCCCAAGCCAGTCCGCTAGAGAAGCAACCCAATCATCGGCGAGTCCCTGGACACCGTCATGGTCAGCCCAATACTCTCTAGTAAAGAGTATCCGAGTGGGACGCAGGGACTGTTCCGGTCAGTTATTCTCAACGATACATCTTGGCCATAGTAACACATGCCTTGGTATTGGGAGAACGTGGCAACCAATGGCGACCAAATTCTAGCATTGTCCGACTGCTCCGGCCGAAGAAGCCCGGGGTGTGGAACAATCTGCCACTATCAATATCAACGATAATTTCATATGGGGCAATCAGAACACATACCCGCAGGGAATCACAACGTCGGGAGTTGCCGTGCCGTCGTGAGAAGGCCGAAAGCCGTAGATGCCGTGAGCGACAGCTGGGTCTCGAATGCTACCACCGGCTATAATACGAAGTATCAGCGTCAGTAGTCCGCCAACGATATGGTACCCAGCGTAGACTTACAGTCCGTGACCAATGTGATGTCAGGCCATGGATATGCTGTCAAGCTGGACGCGGAACCCGTGCTGCTCCCGGTCGCCGCAATGTAACCATCGCCGCGGGCATTGAGCGGATAGAAGTAGTCACACCAGTCGCCAATGACTTCCTGACTGCCTCCAAACTCGACACTTTTGGTTTTACCGACAAT
Organism: Chaetomiaceae sp. R4402; assembly: GCA_023628555.1. Lineage (NCBI taxonomy): Eukaryota > Fungi > Ascomycota > Sordariomycetes > Sordariales > Chaetomiaceae > Chaetomiaceae sp. R4402. The sequence continues at coordinate 209,104 of JAMAKO010000038.1, read as the reverse complement.
GATCCCTCCAAGGTCGACAACGGACTTGATGGTGTTAAAAGAGGCTTGGGAGACTTTGCTAAGTGAGCGATAGGCGCGGTTTCCGCAGCCAGTATGTACCCCTTTGAGATGGAAATGGTCTTTCACTGCTACTCTCATCCCTCCGAGGGGCGCCTGTTCCGATCTGGACTATTTGAGTCTCGAAGGAACCGCCACGCAGAGAGATGACGTCCCAAAGGCAGCGGCATTCAAAGTTTTCATATCTGCTCGCGCCTCACATTTAGATGCCAAACAAAACCATCCGGAATTTGAAAGAATCAACTTACGTGTGGCTATCTCTATGGAAAGGAATTGTGCTGAGAACGAAGGCTTCCTTGTGATCCGGAGAGAGCCTCCAAGCATTGAAAATCCCGAGAGCCGAAAAGAAATATGGCCCTGGGGCAATCTTCGTGGCGCTGGCGATGTAGAAGAGAGTGCGGCAACCCCACGATTCCAATAGCCGCTTGGTTGAGCCATCAAAACTTGTTTCATCCGTCACAAGAAGAACATGGCTCGAGAAAGCATCGCAAAAGACGTCGTCAATTCGTAGCCACGATGCGTATGTTTTCTGAAGATCATCCTCCAGGTTGACAGAGTCGCGAAGACCGAAACACGCCAGTGTGTCGAGGCGAGGTGACTCAGTGAGCTGGATGTTGTACTATATGCAAGGTTATTATTGAAGATCAATTTACATCAGATCGCTCCACCGTTTTGGGGTAATTACACTCACATCACCTTGGCCTTGATTGGTAAATGCCTTGGATCCAAGCTCAATCACAGTTGTTGTCCGAACCATGTTCGGAGTTGGACCATCGCTTGAGAAGCAGCGGGTCTGCGTCGTGGTATTGACCCCCACACATCGAAGCAATGACGGTGAAGGCATCAAACATCTGGGATCTGTTGTCGTCAATGAAGCTGGGAATCATGGCTTGCGTACCAGTATGCTTTCCCGTTACCAGATTGTCGGAGGGCGGGGAAGTTTTGATTAACGGCGAGGTGCCGATATGGACTGCGGCCCAACGGGAAGGGCAAGTGCGAATCGTGAAGCAACGAGTCAGAACATGGGCGGTTGGTGTCCAGGGAGAAACCTCGATTCCAGTTGGAGGTGGAAGGGGGGCCTGGGTGGCACCACATACATCGTACACCGTGCCACAACCTGTGTCGAAGCAGCAAATAGACAAGACAACTGAAGCGTGGCTGACTCGACACCCGCATCACATGGCATTGGCATCCAAGACGATACTTGTCAACACGGCAGGCCAAATAGCTTGTGTGCCTGTCTGCCATTGGTAATTCAGTGGAGGTCACTGACATCACAGTGTCAAATACACGCTTATGCCATCCATACCTCCCGACGCGATACCAGCCTCACACAGCCCCATCTTCTTTCCAGGTCACGACGACAACCAAGCACCGACCGGGAAGCCCTCGGCCGTCAGCCAAAGATGAACTCCTCATAGTTCCTCCGTATCCGCTCCACGCCCTCCTCCAGCGACCAGCCCTTGATCTCGCACACCCTGCGGTACACGTCCTCCAGCGCGGTGTCCATGATCTCCCCGGCGCAGTGCAGGTCCGTCTCGACCAGCAGCCTGTCGTCTGGACACGTCCGGATCACCTCGTACACCTTGCCCTCCCCACTGCCGCCGGCAAAGTTGATGGCCGTCGAGAACGAAAAGAAGACGCGCACAGGGATCGCCGGGTTGAGGTACTGCGCCACCGTCTGCGCCGACCCGCTGAACGAGTGCAGACACACCCGCGGCGGGAACGGCTTTGGCGTGCAGTGCTTCTTCTCCTTCTTTCCTCTGTCCGCTGCTATCCTCGGCTCCTCCTCCTCCTCCTCATCCGACGAGAAATCCTCCGCCCCCTTCGCAACCAGCTTCTGCTTCCTCCGCGACACCACCTCTTTCTCATGCCCCTTCCACAGCGCGGCCAGCGCCTCAAACAGTACCCCGTGCGCCTGCACGCCGTGCACGCTGACGGCCACGCCCAGCTCGCCCGCCAGCCGCAGCTGCGCCTGCAGCACCGCCGTCTGGTGCGGCATGCGCACGTGGTGCGGGCTCAGCATGCGCCCCTCGCGCCCGCCGGGCGTGAGCTCCGCGTCGCGCTCCGCGTGGGCGGTCTCGTTCCAGGGCCAGGGCAGCCGGAAGGCTTTGTCGAGCCCGATTTCGCCGATGATGGCCGTTGTTGGGGTGGAGGTTGAGGTTCCGGGAGCGGTGGAGAGCACGCGCCGCCGCGTCTCGGCGAGGAAGCGGCTGAGTGGAGTCGGTTCGGGTAAGGCGGCGATGAACTTGTCGTCGGGAGCTGGGGAGAGAACGGAGCTGTAGTGCTTCGCTTTCTGCTCGGCACTTAAGAGTTCCGTGGGCTCCTCCTGTGTGGAGCTGCCGTTGTTGGTGTCGTCGTACAGCTGGTGCGAAAACCATGGGTGCCAACCGAACGCGGGCACGATCCTGCCTGTCATGCGTTCTGGCGCGGATGCTTCCCTCAGAGCCGCGCGGATGGGGATGCCGTGCTGGGTTGCTACCGAGGTCACGAGCTCTTGGTCTTGCGAGCGGGTCGCCATGACGGTCAATGCCCGCGCCCGCATGCCGCTTATGCTCGCCACTGACGACATGGTGTCGGTAGGGTGGCAGTGGGCATCGCACGCCCCGAGGTGCCATGGGAAGTCGTCTGGGCGAGAGGCATCGCGCTCAGCCGGGGCTGCGGCTGTGTGCGCTTGGCCGTGACCCTGAGGGCACATGTTGAGGATGTTGAGAGGCCTTGAGGCTTGATGATGTGCGAGCCGTTCACCAGCTAGAGTTCCATGAATACTGAAGCGAAGCGCTCGAGGAGTACACCCGTTTGCCCCAGTGTTGCGTGCGTGTGAGAATGCGGTCGACAAGGTCTGGTCCCAGCCTTGGGGTACCAAGTCGAAGATCTTTACCGAAAGTGTGAGTGTGAGTCTGACGAGGTAAAGTTGCTGCCCCCCGAAGAGCTACCCCGCCTACCCGCATACAAGCAAGTGAGTGGAATCGTGGCGGGGCGTTAAAACTCCACTTTCCCTGTGTAAGTCAACCAAGTTTAGGTCAGGACTGCGCGCACACATTCGCCGGACATATCCAACACGCCCCATCAAGTTTTCCTACCAGGGCTCATCCGTAGTATAGACCAGAGGGTCGCAAACAAAACGACTGAGAAATCATGAGCCCGATCATGGTGTGGAAATCACGAGGCCGAACCTGCGTGGATGCACCTCCCTCGTCTAAGCAGGGAAGCACACGGTGAAACTTGAACTTCGGCGGGTAGTATGGTCAAGGCCGAGCTTTCCTCGCACACTTCATTCTCCAAATGGACTTTCTGAGAAGTACGGTAGGAAGGAGACGTTGAACCATTGGCTCATCAGTCATGCATATTGAATCTGATCACCAGGAAAGCATTGAACTACGCAGCAGGCCTTCACGATTTCCATACAGCTCGGCCACCACTGGATGCTTTGCCGATGGCATGACAACAGCCTTAGCCTCTTCAACGCGACCTTGTTCTGTCCGGTTGATCACTGAATCCATCGACCCACGCAGGTGCCGACGTCATGGAGGCCGCGACCATAGTCAGAGGAGTGACCAGACTTTGCGGCTTGCCCGCCATTCTGCTCCTCACCATGCCCATGTCGCTGCTCGCGGGCTTTACCACGGTCTGTTCCTTCTGGTATCTCATGGCCCGGCTCCTGCTCGCACACTTCGACGCTACAATCACCACCGTGTGGGACCATCTCGTGGGCAACAGCCGCGCTCACGGCAGCGCCTGCGTAAAATCCCCAGACAGTCCCGCAAAATGGAGCCCCCCGCCGTTCCCGCCGCTGCCGAGCTACTGGAAAACGGGCTATGTCAGGCCCAGCCGCCGCCGAAGCACCTCTGCTATCCACGAGGTTCACAAATCTCGCCGCAACATACCAGGGCCGCCCCCGCCGGTTCGGTGGAGGGCCCCTGATCTTGACCGTACCAGCCGAAACTCCACCAGGCCAGACCGCGACTACGACGGCATTGGCGGCTGGGTCTGGGACGACGATGATCTGAACGGTGCCGAGGCCGCGAACCTCAACCACTACCGCAGAATGGAGAGGGATCCGCTGGTGGCGGAATGGGGACGGCCCCGACACCAGGCTCGTACGGGCTTGAGGGATCCGTTGGGTCGTTTTGAGCGAGCGCGGTCGGCCACGGCCATCCTCCAGACGCCGACTGACCGAAACGACGTGGACAAGGAGCCTGTGTTGAGGGAATCGCCTCGCACTTGGTGGATGACGGGACATGTCAATGCGGCGAACGTGTCGTCTTGCAGCAGCTGGGCAACTGATCGTGTTGCGCCAAGTGAATCGCCCTGCGTGGGCTGTACGAGCTGCAACACGGCTGCCAGTGTCTCATCCCATAACGGCCGAGCAGACGTCCCCTTGCCAGCTAAGGAATCGCCCTGCACCGGATGGACGTGCCGTAACCCAATGGCCAGCGGCTCACCATGCCGCGACTGGACAAGCTGCAAGTTGGCTATCAACGGATCACCTTGCCACGGCCGGCCGGGCTTTTACGGAACGACGCCAAATGGCTCACCTCGCAACGGCTGGACGAGCTGCAACATGGGAGCAAACGAGTCGCCCTGCAACGGCCGGGCAGGAGACGGTCTCGGTTTGACAAACGGAACGCCGTCACCTTGCAATGGCCGGGCGAGCGGTCACGGGACAGCGAAGGGGTCAGGCAGCCCGAGTTTTGTGGCGAAACTGCGCGATGCGGCCGCCTCTGCGGGCGATGGTGGCCAGCAGGGCGACTCCCCGTCGCCTGGTCGCCGTCGGCTCTCCGCGTTTGGCGTGCCGCCTGCGATTCCGGAGTCAGATTTGGAGGATGTGGAGGACTCGTCGTTGATGCTATCCGGCTGCGAGATCAGTTCTTGATGGTAGGAGTCGAGCCGGGATGCCGCCGGTGAGATGGTTGAGTTACTCCACCAAGAGCAAGGCTTGACCGGGTCATGTCAGATTGTAATCGCATGGTTGTCTGGAATGTCTCGTGCATAACAGAGGCGGAAAGGAAGGAAAGGCGGAGCCTGCGTGATATGCGGACAGCGACACACGTTCATGACATAGACTGCATCAAATTAGAGTAGACACAGCGACGCAAAATGATACTCCATACTCACAAACAACCCCTTGCCAGTGTACCAGGTATCGTGTCCTCCCAGCCCAGACTCCAAAACGCCGTCCAACATACCACGCCCATCCAAGGCAGTCACCTTGCCCCTCCCTCTCCCTCTCCGCCCTACAAACTCTGCCAGAAGTAATTCGCATAGAAAAACCGCGAAAACTTCCGATCAATATTCACCACATGCACATCCCCCTTCCGATCATTCCTGACCACCACCCGACTGTACTCCCCATCCTTCCCATCCCGTTCAATCTCAATCCCCAAACTCCGATACACCTTCAACCTCAACAACACCTCATCCTCCACACTCCCACCCCCACCTGCCCCCAACCCCCCTTCCCCCCCATCAACCCCTTGCAGCTCCAACTCCTGCAACCGTCCATTGAGTTCCGCCAGCTGCGCCTGCAGCCGCTCCGTCTCCATCTCGAGGTCGGAGGCCGCCTTAGCGACGCGGAACTTCTGCGTGTCGAGGCGCGCGATCTCGGACGCGTGCGCGCTCGACGAGTGCGAGGCCGTCAGCTCCGCGTGCTGCGACGAGAGCGTGCCCAGCGAGCGGCCCAGCCGCCGCAGCGCGGTCTCGGCTTCGCGCAGGCGCAGGTCGCGCGCTTGCTGCAGCGTGGAGAGGGACTCGGAGACGCGCGCGACGGCTGATTTGTCCGGGGCGATGTTGAAGTTCGTTATTGTGTGTCGGATTAGCTGTGGGAAGGGGTGGGGAGGTCAGTGGTGGGCTGTTGGAGGGACGGGGGAGGACGGACTGTGGAGGGGTCTTCTTCGAGGAGCATTTTGGATGTGGAGGTGGCGGACTTCGCGTCGCCTGGCGTCTTCGTCAATTGAGTGTAGGGTGAGAGTTGTTCAAAGTGGTTTCTTTGGACGGCGAACGGCAGCGATGCGTTTGTACAGTAAAGTGGTAAACGATCTGCGTCGCGTCGTCGACTTGCACGTTGAAGCTGCAGTCCAGTTGTTTTGAAAAGCCTTGGCGCCAAGCACATCTCCCAGGCGACAGACAGGCCCAGAGGGATGCTTATCTTATCGCACTACCGGGTGGCCAGCCTTCGTCATCGCCGTCAGGGTGGGCGCATGGGACGAAAACGGCCCAAGCTTTGGCAACGACAGTCACGACAGCACTTGCAACTGCTACTTTAGCCCAACAGTTCTTAAAATCACAGATTTGGCGGGTGCGACCAGCTTAGGGTGTACGCTTCTTGCAGATCATCATCATGACACAACTACCATGTACGTCCTGGACCTCCCCATCACTTTACCCCACCGCACCCAGATCGCGTCTCACGCGCCATGTTTCCAGATGCGATCGACGCCGAGACGTAAGGAACTCGAAACCGACATCCAGTTCTCAACGCACCGATGTATTGACACACAAGACAGCCCGCTCAACCCGGCCGAGCTCGGGGTCCTCCGGGCGCAGTACGAGCGGGAGGGCGACATGGTCGGGGTGCAGACCAAGTTCAACTACGCGTGGGGGCTGGTCAAATCGAGCACGCGGACGGACCAGCACCTCGGAGTGATGCTGCTGTCGGAGATCTTCCGGACGTCGCCCGAGCGCCGGCGCGAGTGCCTCTACTACCTGGCGCTGGGCAACTACAAGCTGAGCAACTACGGCGAGGCGCGCCGGTACAACGACCTGCTGCTCGAGAAGGAGCCCGGCAACCTGCAGGCGACGAACCTGCGGTCGCTCATCGACGACAAGGTGGCCAAGGAGGGGCTTATGGGCGTGGCGATTGTCAGTGGGGTGGCGGTGGTGGCGGGCATCGTGGGCGGCGTGCTGCTGCGCAACTTTGGCCGGAAGAGATGAGGCTTGTCTCTTGTTGAGGCGGTGCAGGCGGTGGAATATGATTGTATAGAAGACGGCAAGCCGAGCATGTTCCAGGTGTACACGGCGGGCATTGTATCGTATGGCATAGGGCGCTGGATAATGGTTTTTTTCCTCAGCATGGCTTTTCTGGGTATGGGGAGATCCGGTCCACAATACCTCTCACGCAACATAGTACCTACTCAATGGTTAAACACCACGTTGTGTTTGTCGGGTACAAGATCACGGTGATTCAACCACTCTGACTTGTGGCTCTCCCTGCGGTGCGCCTCGAGGCACATGGTGCTGGCTATTGGTGCAAATGTACACAGGGAAGTTGGTAGTTCACACAGCTTGGGGGCGAATAGGGTACTGCAAATTAAACCGCGGACGTTGGATGCTGCAGCCTCGTAGAAAGGTCTTTCGACTCAAATCAGCCCTGCCACAAGGTTGCAGACTCGTGGCCGTGCACAAAGCATATGCAAGTGCGGGTGCAGTGCGTGGGCGTTTTCTGTGTGCGGATGCACCCTCGAGCTGGCAGTGCGACAACCTTGAGCCTCTGCTATGTAAGAGCCCGTTGGACAGCTTTGACTAGGTTGTACTCATTCAGCTCAGGCACTTGCCTCTGCGCTACCTGGTGTTGTACGAGCCGAGCCAACGCGGTTCATAAGTGCGCTTTTTTCAAGTACACCTTTGGCATCCATTCTCTTGAAGAACCCGCTGCTTTGCTAAGCATCACACTTCCCCTCACTCTGGCCGCGCTGTGTTGATGTTCTGCAAGTGGCACCCTTAAAACACAGACTTTCGGATCCTGTACACTCTCGTTCCGGGTCGTTCCGCATAAGTGCTCAACCTACTGGACCATGTCACCATCTGGGTACTTGTCCACCTGATTATTACTACCAACACGCTCAGCGCAAGAAATCGGGGAAGGCCACCGTTGGTGAGACACCCGGAGTGGCATTGTGACCTGTCCTCCCCTGTTGTTGAAGGGTGGAAGTGACCTGTGACGCACTTCATCCAGGGTCCAACTGCCATGCAGGCCCGGACCCACCGATTCAATAGCTAGCCCGCCCTGCTCAGGCATACGGACTGCCTTCAACTCCCGACCACTACCTACCCGAATAACGAAGACATCTACCACGAACCATCTCCACTCTACGACGCCAGAAGCTGAGACATCCGCGGTCACTGCCTGCACGCCTTGTTCACTGTAGCACAAGAAAGAGCGGCTGAGCTCGAGCCTTGACCGCCCGACTCTTGGAAAAGGCCCAGCCGAAGTGGGGCACCTCTTGGGCATCGGCACATTTACACGGCGAGCGACCTCAGCTCGGTCTTGCTGGCGGCCCTGCTGCGAGGCTCTCTGGAGTCAAGGATTTTGTACCCAACGACATCGACGACAACCCGCCGCCCTGGCTTCCCGATCAGGTCTCGCCATCGCCGTTCTCACCGGCGTGATCGGCACCATCGCTGCCTTAGGGCTGAATTCCGAGCCCCCGCGCCGACAGCCGCGACTGGGCATGGCATCGCCTGCCCTCAGCAGCCCCCTCGACGCCAGCGGCGGTCGGGAGGTGGTCTTCTGCCATGCGTGCGAGCACGAGTGGTACCGCGATGAGCGAGAATCGCTGACATGTCCGAGCTGCGGGAGCGATTTCATCCAGATCGTAAGCAGCTCCCTCCCGGCGCGCATCCCGCGCCCTCCGCTTGGCTGACGCGCTCTCACAGGCCGATTCCCCTAGCGAACTTCGCGAAATGCGGGGCATACGGACACCCTCAGACCTCAGCGGCGGATTGGGCTCCTACTTACGGCGTCCAGGCGGCGCTTCGGATTCGGATCCCGACGAGGACGACATCACGGAACATCTCCGCGGCGACCCGCGGTTCGACTTCGGCCGTCCCGACCCGCGATCAGGGTCGCCTGGCGATCACGACCGGGCGAACATGAACGAAGGCGACGCGGTCCTCCGCCGCTTCGCCGACATGCTGGTGAACGACCTGGGCGCAGCACGGGCGGCGCGCGGCGGGAACTACGGAGCAGCCGGCTTGTTTCCGCCGGACGAGCACGCACATCCGTCAGGGCCCAGATTCCAGCGGAGGACCTTCGAGACTGGGCCTTTCGGCGGCACACACACAAGAGTCACCATCACCAGCGGGACGATAGGAGGCGGCCCGGAGGGGCCAGCACCCAACTTTGGCACGTACGTCACGCTCCCCCGAAGCAGCAGCCACCACCCTGCCCGGACGCGGATCCGCGCCGTCACCGTTGTTCGCAACAATCCGGCTGACCCTATTGACCCGTCTAGACTCTTCGGCCAGCTGTTCGGCAACCCTCTGCTGGCGGGTGACGACCTCGGCCGGCGCAGCGGGCCCAGGGCACCGGGCGGGCCGGAACCGGGCTACGCGTTCATGGGCGGGCTGCAGGACCTGCTGGCGTCGCTGTACAACCCGGCGGCGGCGGTGCACGGCGACGCCGTGTTCACGCAGGAGGCGCTCGACCGCATCGTGACGCAGCTGATGGAGGCGTCGCCGCAGACCAACGCGGCGCCACCGGCCTCACAGACGGCCATCGACAGCCTCGAGAAGAAGAAGGTGGACGACGCGATGCTCGGCCCGGAGGGCAAGGCCGAGTGCACCATCTGCATCGACGAGATCCACCGCGGCGACGAGGTCGTCGTGCTGCCCTGCAAGCACTGGTACCACGGCGAGTGCGTCGTGCTCTGGCTCAAGGAGCACAACACGTGCCCCATCTGCCGCATGCCGATCGAAAGCCGCGGTAACAACTCCGCCACCAGCAACAGCCCCAACCCCAGCAACGACAACAACACACGAGACCAACACCAACAACAACCCTTCCAGCCCCACTTCCACCCATCCTCCCCCACGCCCCCCTCCCCCCCAACCGACCCATTCGCCTTCGCGAACCCCTTCACAACCGCCTCCTCCCGCGCCACCGCCGCCGCCGCTCGCGACCGGCAGCGCGATTACCCCCAGCAGCAGCGGCCGGGGGTGCGCAGCGCGCGCGAGAACCTGGACCGCCTCAACTCGATCCGCAGCCTTGCCGCCGCCGGCGGAGGAAGCGGGCGGTCGACGCCGTCGGGTAGCCGGCGCAACTCGCATTCGCCGCCTGCGCCGGGGGCGTGGCCTGGGGAGGGGGAGGGGGAGGCGGAGAGGGCGGCGAGGGTGAGGGATGGGGGGAGGGAGAGGGAGAGGGAGAGGGGTGGGTTTGAGTTTGCTGGTGGGGGGAGAAGGGGTGGGGGTGGGGAGAGGGAGGAGGAGGGTGGGAGTGGGAGCGGGAGTGGGAGTGGGGGGCCATTGAGGTGGTTGAGGGAACACTTTGGACGGTGATGTTGAGGTTGCGTTTTGCGAGCTTGGGGGAACTGATGGTGAGTGCACGTGTTGTCGGTTATTGTTTTTCTTCTCTGTTGTCATTTTACTCAGCTTACCTTCACTGTCCTGTGATGGGGTTGTGCTCTCCCGGGTCGATGTTGGTTTTCTCATGGGGATATACATACGTGTTGGTGGCGTGCGGAATTGGGTCATTGGGAACGATGGGCTGGATGGCTGCGCCAGGGACTGGGGACGGTGTTTTGAGGGCTTGGAGAGATGGGAGCATGTGATGTACACGACGAGAATCGTGATGGAGTCCTGCTGGGGCAGCGTTCATGGGTTGTCACTTACTTGCCTTGCCCTATCGGCAGGCATGTGGACAGAGTAGACTAGTACAACCGTCGGTTGAGTTCTGTGAGATGAACCGCGATGTGTACGATGCCTGGTCGAGCCTCGTAAAGTCTCGATATCGATATGCGCGGTCTCATGATGAGGCAAGATCACTCTTCAGGGCCAGCTTGCCTTCGGCACTTGCATGACAGGGATGGTGATTGCTGCAAGTTGGACCACCCACTAGCTGCCTCCGACATACAAATGATGACCTGAGGAGCGGACAAATGTACGAGCTTGTCAACCCCTGCATTAGGCAAAGATACAGTCAACATGACCTACACCTGCATAGCAATTACCATCAAACGAAGAAATGCACTTGGTACTGTTGTTACATCACACCGCTACCTAACATATGTTTTCTGAACGAAACTGCAACGGCAGTCTGCGTCGTCTGCAACGAGCGGCTGTCTGACATGCCAAGCGGTTTGTCAACCAGGGGCCTGGGGACAGGGACTCGTCAGCTTCGCATCGCGCTCGCGCGCTGATTGGTGGCGGTGCAAGCACCATATTGTCTCGCTGTCCGAATCGGGGAGGCTTGCGCAGGTGCAGCCAGCTTGGCTTCTTCTCGCAAGAGTCACCGGTGCGAGTGCGGGACGAGAGCAAATGGGCCATGACGCGCGTTTTGGCATGGATATGCATCATCGCGCCGGGGGATGAGGTACCTTAGGTCTAGCCCGACACATTGTCACATGGAACGTTATCAGCGAGGACTCTATCACTTCCCTCCTTTCGCATCCGACAGTGGATCTGGTTTGTTGTGTTCGCGCGCATATGACACAAGTATTTCATGGCGATGTCGCTGCGAACTGACCCGGTGACCTTCTGATAATCTCAATGTCAATGTCGGGTCTCGGGATATACTTTCTCGTAGCTTGACGACGGGAGCACCCTTCCTTCTTACTCTCTCACCTCCCAGTCGCCTTCCCCAAGTCTCTCGTTGTCCGACGCGTCCCGCGACCACAACCAAAGCTTCAAACTCCCGACTTGGCTTTTCTGCCTTCCCTCTTTGCTTGTGAGGCAGGCTAAGGTCAGGTCCCTAAATTGCAACCGAGCAGATATGCATTGGTTCATCACCTTTGGTCTGCTGGTGCCGCAGGCCCTGCCGTTCGCGGCAGCGCTGCCAGTCGCGCTCCCCCCAGGTATGCCATCCCTGGAGCGCCTGCTTGCTCAGCGAAATAGAAGGGAGCACTTTTACTGACGCACCCAAAGGGAATCCTTCCACGGGTCGGCACACAGCCGGCTCAACCAGTTATGCACCATCCGTCCTGGTACGCCACCACACTCCTCAGTCTCTTCCCCCCCCCTGTAGCGAGACAGCGTTCGCTGACCTGACTTTACAGACACCACCATTTGACGTCACGCCCGAGCGGCTGGTCCAGGGGCAAGTGTACAAGTTCGCCCACCTGGCTGAGATCCCAACGGACGCGGAACTGGAAGCTCTCGCGACGTACCCGCGCTCCCGCCCGTGCACCGCCTGCAGCGACCCGCGCTGCGCGCTCGCCTACTTCGTCCGCAAGGCCAACTACGCCTACTCCGCCATTTTCGGCGGCTCGCCGTACGACGCCGAGGTTTATCCCCCCACCAAGTCCAAGGACAAGGGCAAACGCTCCGAACCGCCGCCGGCCCAGTCGGGGAATTCATACGAAAACGCCACCGTCAACTTCAACATCACCCTCACCCTCCAGAACGGCACGGTTATCCCATGGGCGGAATACTCCCAGCCTTATGGCGCCAGCGGGAAGGAGCACCACCAAAAAGCGTTCTCCCCCTGGTACATCGTCGGCATCGTGGTGGCCGCAGGGGCGCTGATCTGCATCGTCTCGTCCATCAGACGGCGGCGCGTGCCTGCGGCGACGGCGGCTTGGTTGCGTGCAGACGGATGGCAGCAGGGCTCGGATGGGCGGTGGAGGAATTACCATGAGGGACGGCGCCGGTCGGAGGAGGACGGCGGGTGGTTTTGGGGAGGCCGGGAAGGGCAGGAGGAAGGACAGATCAGGGTCGGGGAGAAAGATCATGACGGAGAGAAAGGGTGGGATGGGAGTGCGTATGAGGGCTGGGATGAAAAGAGGGAGGAGGAGGAGGTCTCGGATGTGGGGGATGAGGGGGATGAGGAGGACACGACGGTGATCACGATCACGCGCGGGATCAGGAGGGCGGAGGAGTTTTTTGAGGACAGCGGGAGGGAGAGCGAGGCCTCGGGAGCGGAAATGACACTCGGCGAGGAGCTGGCGTCGTTTAGGGCAGTGGTGAACCTGATGGAGGAGATCATTGTTGCTTCGGGGGAGAGGAAGGAGAATGGCCAGACCTCTGGCGAAGACGCAGACACTGAGTCGATGGGAGGTCGATAGAAATGCGATTGCTCTGCGTTAGTTAGGCCATTGATGCCGCTGCCCGTTCGGATGGTCTTGATGGTGGTAGTGTGTCGCGATGAAGGCGATCATGTCGCTCCCGGTTCGGCACCAGTTCGCAGGAAACACGCAGTGCCGACGTCCTAGCATGTCGCTGTGTTGTCCGCATGGAAAGCACGGCGCGTTCAGGCCGTATGGTGCAATATGCATCATGGTGTCTTCACCTCAGCGCATCCATCCAATGTCTGCGAGCGAGCTTGGTCTCAACCACGGACCGTCCACCGGGCCAATGCGAGTGCCCATGGGAAAAACACCCAAGAATGCGGCAATTCAATGTTGAGAGAATTGGAGTCAATTAAAGTGACCGGATACCGACAACAAGGTGCTTCACTTGATAAACCTGAGGCCGACGAACATGCGTTGCGGGGTGATTGGCCGCGAGAATCACCAACAACAAAGGCCCAAAATTTGCATCCAAAACCCCGCCGTCCAGGGGTGTTGCCCGAGAGCCCTACCGGTCGTTGCAGCGACCATCATCTAGCGGGTGGGGCCCTGTGATCCAATCCCTTTGACGGCCCCTCCTTAGCGGTGCGACGAGGGCTGCAGCGCCGACTCCGCTCGAAGCGTCCCCGCCGATCCATTGGCCTGGTTCCATTCCCGTTCTCGACCCAAGCACGGCACCACAAGGCGTTAACCTCTGGCCAAACTCCGCAGCTAATCTAACTGCGGAGCGCCGCCTTTTGCTTGCTTTCACGTCGCTTCGATTGCTGCAGCAGACAGGTACAATTCCTGCCTGTACTTTGGTACGACAGGGAGCTACTGATCGAAAATCGCCAAGTACGCTTTTGCTTGCACACCAACGACTGCCGCACCACGACCATCTTGAACCCCTTCTGCTCCACCTCAATCCGACCCGTATCCACACGGCAAACGAGGGAGCTGCACGCAGACGCGAGGAGCAGCGCCTGCGCTTTGGTTCAGACCTGCCGTCGGCCGCCCGCTGCACCACGCCCGACCGCCCGACCACCCACCCACCAAACCAACGGCTGATCACCATGGCCGACGACCCGCACAACACCAGTGACATCTCAGACCACGCCGAGCCCGCCGCTGTCGCCAAGGAAGATGCCGAGACCACGGCGGCTCGCCGCGAGCTGAAGCAGACCTCCATCTCTGAGCGGACAGCAGGCGGTCTCGCCCAGCTCTCGCAGGACGACAAGAGCGCCTCGGAAGACGATGGCCCCGGCGAGAGGACTACTGCCCGGCGGCTCACGCCCGACGTTAGCCTCGGCCCCCCGAAGGAGGACGCACTGAAGGAGCACGTGTCGTCGCCCAAGAAGAAACGAGCACACGACGAGCTGGACGAGAACCGCGATGTCACGGGCGCCCCGCTCGACGAAGAACCAGCCGACGGGCAGAGCAGGACGGACCGGTCTGAGCCCGAGAAGAAGCGGCCGCGGGACCGCCAGGCCAGCGCATCCGCGGTGCAGAGCGGCAAGGAGGAAGTCGTAGGCACCCCGGCCGACCCCGCTGACCGCTCAGATAATAACACGAAGCAGGAGCCGCTATCCGCCAGCGCGTCGCCGCGATCGAGCATGGAGCAGCGGCCCACGGAAGCCGCCGCGCCAGCAGCCAAGCCGGAGCCGCCGAAGCAAACTTCAGCCACAGCCTTCGCCAGCTCGGGCTTCGCCAAGCTCGCCGCCTCGACCACATCCCCCTTCGGCAGCATAGCCAGTGGTGGGGCAAAGCCCAGCCTATTCGGCTCTGCGTCGTCCGGCAGCGCCTCCCCATTCGGCAGCGCCCTCGGCGGTGGCTCCAAACCGACCACCAGCACCACCACCACCGCCCCCTCCGCGCCGCCGAAACTCAGCTTCGGCGGGGCCACGGCCTCCGCTTCTCCCTTTGGCGCCCTGAACGGTCAAGGCAGCGGCAGCGGCGGCGGCGGGTCGGTATTCAAGTCGGCGTCGTCGAGCCCCTTCGCGAGCGCCTTCGGCGGCCGCAGCGCGCTCCTCTCCGGTGGCGCGCGGCTCAGCAACTTCGGCAAGCCCGGTGAGGCCCTTAAGAGCGGCAAGCCGGCGAGGCCGTTTGGAGCGCCGGATAGTGATGCTGAGGGGGATAAGGGGGATGAGGAGAGTGACGGGGAGGAGGGTGGTGGTGGTGAGGCTGAGGAGGAGGAGGAGGAGAGTAAGGGGGAGGAAGGGGGGGATGATAAGAGGAAGATTAAGCTGCAGAAGAGTGAGTCTCTACCTCGGCACCCTTTGGCCGATCGAAATACTCCACCCCCATGTCTCTGCTAACGCTACTTTTACAGTTGTAGTCGACGACGGCGAAGGCCAGGAACTGACCCTCTTCTCGGTGCGCGCCAAGATGTACGTCATGGAGAAGGGTGTCGGGTGGAAGGAGCGCGGTGCGGGCATGCTCAAGGTCAACGTGCCCAAGTCGACGGTCGAGCTGGACGAGCAGGGCGCCGTCGACCCGGCTTCGTTCGACCCGTCCGTGCTAGAGGAGGACGACGAAGAGGACGAGAAGGAGGACGCAGCGCGGCGGAAGCACGTGCGCCTCATCATGCGCCAGGACCATACCCTGCGTGTCATCCTCAACACGGTCATTCTGCCGGCCATGAAGTTCCAGGTCACCAACCGGCTCAAGACGTCGACGGTGCTGTTTACGGCGTTTGAGGGCGGGGAGGTGCGGCAGGTGCAGATGAAGGTCGGCTTTTCATTTTCTTTACCTTGTTTTGTCCCCTCATCATCACGTAACACAAAATCGCGTTTCTGCGATGGAGAAAGGGAAGAACAATTTGCTGACGTGCGTGCTCTTATAGCTGAGCGAGGCGAATGCCACGGCCTTCTCGCAGCTCGTGGAGATGCTGAAGAGGCGGCTAGCCGACGTCTAGAGACGACTAAATTACGCGGAGCAAGCCCGGTTAGCCGCTTGCTATACGTTAGACGGGGTCACTCTCATCCCTACCTTATTTTTCCTTCGTTTATGGGAGGCGTCCGTTGCCCTATCTGCAGCTACTCACATCGTGGACGAGCATACGGCTCTAGTACGGAGTGGCCTGTTGGGTATCAATTACAGGGCGAGAGGTCGTGGGCAACAGATACCAGCCGGCTGCCTAGGCGCAGAGATCGGCGGCGCTCTGGTTCACACAATTTCTGTATATAATACCATGCCGCTTGGAGGAGCATTTGCCGCCTGGTTTGGGTGTCAGGGGCTTTCTTCATGTGGAGCTCAGGAGTAAGCATGGGTAAACGGTAGACTTGGAGGGCTGGGGGGCTGGGAGTGGTGGGCGTGGATGGCCGAATTTGCATGGTTGTGTTGGTACCGGAATACAATGTCTGATTACTACCTAAGGTATTTGATCTGGTGGTGGTCGGAGGGGTGACTATCCGAATTACAGTGGGCCACTGCAGCTTGCTTGAACAAAGACCTGTAGCGGAAGCAGCACGTGCACTCCCGCCACTTTCGCGCAGCACTTTACACGCCTGTCGCGCCCCCCACCTTACCACAGTACAGCAACTCACGCCTTTCAACGACAGACATTGCATGTCAAATCCACCCCGATGACGGCCATCGGACGACGAACCACTGAAAAACAATGTCGGCTTTTGTGCATGATGTGCCCCCAAAGGCTACCCTGGGAAAGCGCAAGCGCGGACGTCTAGGTGCTGCATCGGCAACATTAAATGACGACGTCGATGAGGCAGCGGTAGCCCCAGCACCAACAGCTATAACGAAACCATCCCCTGCTACAACACCGTCAACCATAACAACCCCGTCAGAAGGCCACCTCGATTCTCCCATCGTCGGACCCAAGCTGCCCGTAAATCACTCTAAACCGTCCAAAAGCAAACGCACCACCCATGCTCCTCACAAAGGCAGCAGCAAGCACAAATCCCCACCAGCAACCCAATCCCAACCCCGAACTCCAGACAATGCCGCGATCCCCTGGCCACCGTACTTCACCCGCCTCGCAAGGACGCACCGCGCCCTCAACACCGTCGCCACCTTCCTCTCAGCCCGCCGCCACGTCGCGCCCACATGGACTACGCTGCGCCCGGCTGTGGAAGCGCACTTGCGCGGCGGCGGCGGTGGATCGCTGTGCGTGGAGGATGTTGCGGCTGTTGTGGCGCTGCGGTGCCTTTTTCATTGTCACCATGAAGGTGGAGGTGTGAATCTGGGGTTTGGGGGTGGAGGAAGTGGTGGTGGTGGTGGGGCGGATGTTGCTGCAGCTGTGGTGGCACCGCCGGTGAGGTTTGAGTATGTGGATGAGACGGTGCTGGCGGTGTCGCTTGGTGGGCAGGATGAGGAGATGTTTAGGGAGGGGGTGGGTGAGTTGGACAGGGGGCAAGCGGGGAGGGAGAAGAAGGAGGTGCTGGTGTTTGAGTTTTTGGATGGGGAGTTAAAGGGGGATGGGAAGAGTGCAGCTGCTGGTGGTGGGAGCAGGAACCGCGACAAGGAGGACCGCATGCGGATGCCTGTCTTCAGCCAGAAGCAGGTCATGCGGCTGATTGAGCGGCGGAACGACCGGTTTGCGCAGGCTGTTGAGGCGTTTCTGACGCGGTGCCTGGCCGAGCGGCTGGACCCGGAGATGGTTCTGATGCAGGAGCGCGAGAGGTACATCCCGCAGCCGTCGCGGGTGGAGGAGGAGCAGACAAGCTTGGCCAGCGCACTCCCTGCGACGATACCACGAGAGAGAAAAAGCATTCCCGAGATTGTACAAGAGATCAAGGAGTGCTCATGGTACACTGGCCAGATTGTGCCCGACGGGCACAGGGTGTTCGAAGCGCAGGAGGCGGTCTACGGCGATCTCGACTTCCTGCTTAGCCAGGACCTGGTCAACGCGCTGTTCAACGCCAAGGGCATCACACAATTTTACGCCCACCAGGCTGAGGCCGTCAACGCGCTGCACGAGGGCCACAACGTTGTGGTGGCGACGTCAACTAGCTCGGGCAAGTCGCTGATCTATCAGCTGCCCGTGCTGCACGCGCTGGAGCAGGACCCCCACACGCGAGCCATGTACATCTTCCCCACCAAAGCGCTCGCGCAGGACCAGAGACGCAGTTTGATAGAGATGATGAGCTACATGCCGGGCTTGGAAGAAGTGCTGGTAGAGACGTTCGACGGCGACACGCCCATGAATGAGCGGAACACCATTCGCGACGAGGCGCGCATCATCTTCACGAATCCCGATATGCTGCATATTACCATCCTGCCACAAGAGGGAAAATGGAGGACATTCCTGAAGAACCTAAAATATGTGGTTGGTATGTGCTCAGATGCCTTTTGTCCCTCGCTGAGAAGCCCGGCTGACAGCAGCAGTCGATGAGTTGCACTACTACAACGGCTTGATGGGGTCGCACATTGCCTTCATCATGCGGCGCCTCCGCCGAACGTGCGCGGCGTTGGGGAACAGGCACGTCAAGTTCATCTCGTGCTCTGCCACCGTGGCGAACCCCGAGCAGCATTTCAAGACGATATTCGGCATCGATGATGTCCGTCTGATTGACTTCGATGGGTCTCCGTCCGGTGAGCAGTCCTTGCACTCAGTGCGTTAGAGCAAGCTGACAAACGTAGGACGCAAGGAGTTTCTCTGCTGGAACACGCCTTACAGAGTCCCCGGCGATCCGGCAAGCGGTCGCGGCAACGCAATGCTTGAATGCTCGCGCTTGTTCTGCCAGTTGATTCTGCGCGGCGTCAGGGTTATTGCGTTCTGCAGGGTCCGTGAGCAATGTGAAAAGCTTGTCGGCGCCGTCAAGCAGGAACTGGAGGCACTAGGTCGTGGTGAGGTTATTGCGCGGGTAATGGGCTACCGCGGAGGATACACGGCGCAAGACCGGCGGAGAATCGAGACGGAGATGTTCGAGGGGAAGCTCCTGGGCATCGTCGCCACCACAGCACTCGAGCTCGGCGTCGACATCGGCACTCTCGACTGCGTGTTGACCTGGGGGTTTCCATACACAATCGCCAATTTGAGGCAGCAGAGCGGCCGAGCCGGGCGCAGAAACAAGGACTCACTGTCCATCCTCGTCGGCGACGGCTTCGCAACGGATCAGCACTACATGCAGAACCCTGACGAACTCTTCACCAAGCCTAACTGCGCGCTGCAGGTGGACCTCGACAACATGCTCGTCAAAGAGGGGCATATCCAATGCGCTGCCTACGAGATGCCAATTCAGCCAGTGGAAGACGCGGTCTACTTCGGCAGCGATCTCGCCCAAATATGCGAGGACCGTCTCCTCAAAGACGAAACGGGTTTCTACCACTGCCATGACCGGTTCCGGCCGCTGCCCTCCAAATTCGTGTCCATCCGCGACACAGAAGAAGACCACTTCGCCATCATTGATATCACGCACGGCCGCAACGTCGTCCTCGAGGAGCTCGAGGCCTCGCGCGCGACCTTCACCATCTACGACGGCGCCATCTTCCTGCACCAGGGCAACACGTACCTCGTGCGGGACTTCAACCCAGACCGGCAGCTGGCGCGCGTCGAGCGCGTCAAGGTCGACTGGCTGACCTCGCAGCGCGACTACACCGACATCGACCCGGTCGAGACGGAGGCGGTCAAGCGGCTGGCCGGCTCGCGCTGGCGCGCCTACTACGGCGCCATCCGCATCCAGCAGGTCGTCTTCGGCTACTTCAAGGTCGACGCCCGCCGGGGGCGCATCCTCGACGCCGTCCAGGTCGACAACCCCCCCGTCGTGCGCCGCAGCAAGGGCATGTGGCTCGACGTGCCCGCGCACGCGCTCGACATACTGGTTGAGCGCCGCCTCAATGTCGCGGCGGCGATCCACGCCGCCCAGCACGCCGTCATGAGTTTGATTCCGAACTTAGTGGTGAGCGTGCCGGGCGACGTGCGTACCGAGTGCAAGAACGCGCTGAAGGAATTCGCCCGCCGCGAGACGCAGCGCAAGCGGCCCGCGCGTTTGACATTCTACGACGCCAAGGGCGGCGCCGGCGGGTCGGGCATCAACACCAAGGCGTTTGAGTTTGTGGATCTGCTGCTGCGCCAGGCGCTAAGCAGGGTCGTGTCCTGCGGCTGCCTCGGGGGCTGCGTCGAGTGCTGCGCATCCGAGTTGTGCAAGGAGATGAACGCTGTCATGAGCAAGACCGGATGCGAGATCATTCTGAAGGCGCTGCTGGACGAGGAGATTGATGTTGAGGCGTTGCCGATGGGGCCCGAGGAGGGCGCGCCTGCTGGGGTTGAGACGGTCGTGCTGGCGAAAGCGGTGCCGGCGAAAGATGGGAGAGGGTTGGTAGACGATGGTGATGAGGAGGAGATAGGGAAGTGAAACTTTGCGGGGCGGCGAACTACTCACTCCACGTTGTTTGCCCCGGATGAACTTCCGCCGGGCCGGGCCGCTTTGATCTCCAATCTCCGGTATGTCGGGATCGGGCTATTCTCCGTCGGGAAGGGATACCATGTTGCTGGCTGTCGAGCAGTTTCTGTTTCAGCAACAGAGGCGTTTCCCTCGTGACTCTTCGCCCTCTTCGTTTTGCGGCTGCTCTGGCTCGCAAGCTGTCAGCACGAAAAGCGCATTGCAGCCACTGCAGCCAAGCTTTGCCGAGCCCATCCGTGGGGGCCGTTGGTGTCTGATCCCTGCTGATCCAGCTCGAGGCTGCAGCTGAACAGTGGACCAACAGGATGGGTTCGAGCCAACAACATGGATCCCAGTGCTTCCTCAACTCTCGCAGTTGTGGCGGTGTGTGATCTCGAATTCCCAGATCCAGCACGACCGTGGCTCAATAGGGCCAACAAGCCGCATCGAGCTTCAGTACGGCGACGGCACGTCTGACCCAACGGCGCGATGCTGTTATCCACTGCATTGGGGGGCTTGGCTCATCCTCCGCTCGACGTGCCACCGGCTTACAGCTTGGCGCATTCATTTGGACACCTGAAACAGCAGCCAAGCAGCGCCCGCCAGGTGGCTCACGGAGCAGTCAGCTTCAGCCTCCAGCCTTTCTCCACGGCCGCAGCCTTGGCGGCGTCTTTTAGGTTTGGCCGCTGCGGGATGTGATTTTTATTGTCTTTTCTGGGCAGGATTTGCCGTTGGCCAGGCCTGCTTTCATGGTCCCGTACTTAGCAGCGGGGCCCCCGTCGCCAACCTCCTCGCCCAGTCTCGGCCACCTTTTGAGAACGCCTTTTCGTTCCAACTGAATTTTCTCGTTTGTTGACAAGTTGCTTGCGAGCTACTCAGTCAGGTCTCACGAAACCAGTCTGTGAATTGGCCGTCAATTGGCGTTGCACCAACAGACAACAGCTCTGCAATGGTGTCGACCTCACCGCCCTCTCACACTGACGGACCCCAAAGTCAACAACACCCCCCACAGCAGCATTGCCCAACCCCATCACCAACC
The DNA here is from genome assembly GCA_023628555.1 of Chaetomiaceae sp. R4402. Lineage (NCBI taxonomy): Eukaryota > Fungi > Ascomycota > Sordariomycetes > Sordariales > Chaetomiaceae > Chaetomiaceae sp. R4402. The sequence goes on along the minus strand of JAMAKO010000038.1, from coordinate 187,688 downwards.
ATGTCCCAATCAGCTACTACCGCTTCCTCACCACCGCCGGAAAAGGCCACCACCACCAATGTGACCTACACCAACAACAACAGCAACAACAACAGCACACCCGGCCTCTTCCCCACCACCCCCAACCTCAACGACAATGACAACCAACTCCCGCTGCACTCAACCGACCTCAAGCGCTCCCTCACGCGCAAGGAGCAGGTCGTGCGGGCGCTCAAGATCCGCCCGACGGGAGAGTCCGGCCGCTCGGGCATCCACCCGCTGCTGTTCCTGCGCAATGTCTTCCGCTCGGCCAGCTGGGCCTCGCGCATCGTCAACGTGCTGTGGCCCGTCGTGCCGGCCGCCATCGCCGTGCGCTACGCGCTGCCGGACCATTCACTGCTGATTTTTATTTTGAGTTATTTGGCGATGGTGCCGTGCGCGAATCTGATTGGGTTTGCGGGGCAGGAGCTCGGCAGGAAGGTGCCGCATGTGATGGGGGTGTTGATTGAGACTACGTGAGTGTTGATTCGTTCTCGTGTGGTTCGTGCGCTTGAAGGAAGGTTGTGAGTGCTGACTTGCTGGGGCAGATTAGGCGGTTTGGTCGAGATCATCCTGTTTATTGTCCTGATCACGCGCCCGGAGAGCCATGATGTGGACTATATTCAGGTAATCCGGGCGGCCATATTGGGGTCGGTACTGGCGACCATGTTGCTGTGCCTGGGCTTGTGCTTCGTTGCCGGCGGCCTGACGCGCGGAGAGGCCGAGTTCAGCGAGACGGTCAGCGAAGCTGGCAGCGGGCTGCTCTTGACTGCGTGAGTATCCACTGTTCCCGGCACCGATATTTGTATGGCTGTGTCTTGCTGATTCCGTGCCCAGCGGGTTTGGTCTTGCGATTCCGACTGTGTTTCAGCACTCGCTCCCCAGTTCGATTCCGGATCTGGAGGCCAAGACCATTGACATTTCACGGAGCACCGCCGTGCTGCTGATTATTGCCTATCTCATCTACATGGTCTTCCAGACGAGGACGCACCACGGCATATACGACGCCTTGTTCGTGGCCGAGGAGGAGCGCGACGCCGACAAGCGCAAGACGCACATGCACCACCGGCTGACGTTCACCGAATGCTGCCTTGCGCTGGCCGTGGCCATTGGCCTCGTCACCATCATTGCCCTCGCCCTGGTTTACCAGATCCCCTATCTGGTGAAGGAACGCGGCGTGTCGGACGCCTTCGTCGGCCTCATCCTCGTGCCGCTGGTGGAGAAGGCGGCCGAACACCTGACGGCCGTCGACGAGGCGTACGACGACCGGATGAACTTTGCGCTGTCGCATGTCCTGGGCGCCACGCTGCAGACTGCCCTGTTCAACGCACCTCTGATTGTCATCGTCGGCTGGGGCCTCGACAAGAAGATGGGCCTGAACTTCGAGGTCTTTGACATCGTGGTCCTGCTGCTGGCCATTATCACGGTCGGCAACTTCCTGCGCGACCAGAAGAGCAACTACCTCGAGGGCTCGCTGTGCGTGATTGTGTACGTTGCGATTGCTGTTGCCGCGCTGTACTATCCGAACCCGGACGAGATTATAGCCACCGGCGGGGTTGAGCGGTGAAAAGTTTGTGCTTGGTTGGGCGTGATTTGGCAGGCACATCTGGTAGATACGACGTTATGACTTGGACAATGGGAGTGAAACATGATACAGGATGATGATGTCGTTTCCGTTGAGGCATGGACACACGATCTCCTAGCGGATTTAAAGTAGGCCGGCATATCTGGAATTGAGCAGTGCCAGTGGTCTGTAAGCGATCCGCACCGAAGCTACTTGAGTCAGCATGGGCACAGTCGTCGGGCATATATCTCTGGAATATGAAGCCGTGGTTGACAGTGGCTGTGGTGGAGCGGTACGTGGTGGCGTTCGTATGTTTCGGCGCCACAGGCCGGAGGGAACCGCCTGAGGAACACCCAGAGGATGGCGCGCGTATTCGATTCTCCGCATCCACTGTTTTTTTTCCCTGATGGTATTCCTCAATGCCGCCACAGGAATAGAACGCGCGCCGAATTGCTGAGCCTAAACAGGTACTCGATGGTCTTCAGACTTGCCGTGCAACTAAGCAACAAACCACGACACCCGACAACCAGCATTGACTGACCGGACACTCCAGCTCGACATCACCCGATTAGCTGAGGAACCAAAAAAAGGAGTCATGGTAAATCATGCAGTCGAGCTGTACCTGCAACAGAAACATAAAAATACACGCCGAACCCAGTTCTCTAGCGGTCCACTTACACAACAGCCTTCCTCGCACCCGCCCCAGCGCAGCCACTAGCTAATGAAGCACAGGCAGCCCAAGCCCAGATAGAAAACAAACAGCGGATATACGGCCAGCCCGACACGGTTCTTCACCACCCCGCTACCACCCAGGATGCTCACGCCAGCGGCCAGCGACCAGGCTACCAGCACCAGGTAGACGGGGATGCGGGCAATCCAGTGCAGGCTGAGCGCCGACAGCAGCGCGGCAATGACAAGCGGGAATAGCGTGTACCCAATGACGCAGATGCTCTGCGCGAACGAGCTGTAAAGGAAGATGGTCAGCACACAACCCAACATGAAAGGAGGCGCAGGACACGAATAACCCACATATTCCCCCCGAGCAGCCGGATCTGCACCGTCACCAGCGCCATGCCCACCCACACCATCGCAAACACCCCACTAAACACCACCTCCCTCTGCTGCTCCCGACTCTTCAAACACAGCAACGTACTCAACAACAAACAAAACACCAACGGCCCCCACAAATCCCACCCACCCCCCAACCCAACCCGCCCACCGCCACCCCCCTCCACCCCACCACCCTGCAAATACTCCCCACTCAACAACCCCTCCGCATCGCTCGCCACCCGCCCGGCCAAACCCGCCAGCTCCTCCCTTGCACCAGCCAGCCCGCCACCGCTGCGCAGCGAGGCATAGGCACCGCGCAACGAACCGCCGGTAGACGACGAGAAGGACAGCAGGTGCCGCGGCCACAGCACCTCGCGCAGCTTGAACCACACGGCGAGCAGGTCGCGGCGCAGCGTCGCCCACACGGTCTCGTCGATGGTGCTGAGCGGCGCCGCGCGGTCCTCGCCGGGGATGCGGGATGTCCAGGAGGTCGCCGAGGCGATGTTGCCCGTGAGGCCGGCGCGGGTGGTGTTGGTGGTGGTGGTTGAGGGGGTGGGTTGGCCGGTGGTGGAGAGGGGGTCGTCGAAGGTGTTTAGATCGGCTGGAGGGGGAGGGGGGATGTTAGGTTGATTTGGTTTGTTTGTTTGATGAGAGTGGGGGAAGGGGGGAGACCGCACCATCATCTGGGTCGATGAGATCGCCGTCATCTTCGATGTCGACGGCTGGCACGTTTTGGTAGTCGCGGCGGCTTGACGCGGCCATCTCGTCTCACGGGGCCGTTTGCGTCTGGGCGTTGTAGATACGCTGGCTGTGTTGGGTGACGTGAGCGTCTGTTTGCAAGTATTGATCGCCGTTACAGCCGAGCCGAGATGCTTTGGGTCTGGTGAATTGAAGGTATTGGGCGCTGCGCTGTCGTGTTGGTTTTGGGAATGGCGTCGTAAATGGAAGGGTCCACGGTTGCCTCAAGCTTGCGCAAGTCGATTGACGTTGCATGGGTGAACGTTCATAATGGCCCAAGCTCCCTTCTGGGTGGCTCGGTGGGTCATGCAGTACCTTACCCTAACCCGCATTACTGGCGCCGCTTGTTGGTCGTGCTCAAGCATTGCGCCTTCAACATCAGTAGACGCGTTTGATTTTGAGCCTCCAACTTGACTTGTTCAAACTGCAGGCCACAAGGCGATAAAGGTGAAGCGTCTAGAGGTTTACACTGAAAAATGACAGGGAAAGGTAGGCCGACTATGTCAGATATTGCCGTTCATCAGTCTCTGCTGGGTTCTTGACTCCACTCGTTTCCACACAAGCTGTCGTGAATATGCCTAACGTGACGAGCTCTCCCAGACGATCAACAGTTGGCCGAAGACTTACCCGACGGAGCGCCAGCTCCCAGCGAGCCGGACGCTTCTTCCCCCCAACAGCAGCAGCACCCGGGCGAGCAGCAGTTGGACGACCCAGTGGAGGCCGAGGTCTGCACGTTCTTCGTCTACGGGACACTGATGGATCCCCAAGTGCTCCAGGCAGTAACCAAGCTGGACGGCACGCCCCAACTCCAGGATGCGTGGGTTGAGGGCTACGAGATGAAGATGTGGGAAGGGCTGTACCCTACGCTGCTGCCCACGGACAACGCCCAAAGCCGCATCAGGGGCAAGGTATGGCGCGGTGCCGACCTGTTGCAATGCATGCAGCTGCAGCGGTACGAGACGTCGGCCTACGAGGTTGCCGACTGTGTGATTCACGTGGATGGGGAAGACGAGCCTGTCAAGGGACTGCTGTTCAAGTGGGCGAGGGACCCGGCAAGCAGTCAGCTCGTTGAGGGGAGCTTCAACTTGGAGTTCTGGCAGCGGGTTCACAAGCCCAACCTGTTTTAGTAGTTCTGGGCTGCTGAGACGTAAACCAAGGCCCTAGTGAATGAAAGCCGCAAGTAGGTAGAGAGCTTCTTCAAGCTTGTTAGGAATCGGTCAATTATCTACCGAAAGAGGCAGCAACGATGAGTTCTCTGAGGACCCCCAACTGATCCCTGAAGTAAGATCCGCTAAAACGAAGTGGGGCAGGCTCCGTCGGTCGCGCTGAATCCCTGCAAGCCGATGTGAACTTTTTGGCAATGGCCTGAGCTCTCGGATTCTTGGCATCCCAACATTTGCTGCATCGCGAGACAATTCGTCTCCCATCAACCAGCAACCCACCATCGCAACACAACCCAATTGGGTTCCACTCACTCACAGTCGCCGCCATGGCATCCTTTGCAGCAGCATGCCGCATGTCGGCGCGGCTGGCCACGCGGACACTGCAACGGGATGCAGCAGTCAGAGGTTAGTTCGGTCCGGTTCGGATGCGCTGCGATGCGGCGAGTCGAGGATGCGCGAGCTCACACAGCATTCACAACTCCAGGCTTCCGGACATCGGCCGCCGCCCTGGCCGCCCAGAACTTCACCATGCCCGCGCTGTCGCCCACCATGACCGAGGGCAACATTGCCGCCTGGAGGGTCAAGGAGGGCGAGAAGTTCTCAGCCGGCGACGTGTTGCTCGAGATCGAGACGGACAAGGCGACCATGGACGTCGAGGCGCAGGAGGACGGCGTCCTCATGAAGATCATGCAGGGCGACGGCAGCAAGGCCGTGCAGGTTGGCACGCGGATAGCCGTCATCGCCGAGGAGGGCGACGACATCAGCACGCTCGAGCTCCCCCCGGACGAAAAGCCGCAACAAACCACGGCCTCCGAGGCCCCAACGACCCAGACGCCCGCCGCCCCGGAGCTCGAGTCCCCACCACCCGCGGCCGCGATGCCGAAGGCCGCTGTCAAGCCAGGCACCAAGAGCTTCAAGCAAACATACCCGCTGCTCCCCTCAGTAGCCCACCTGCTCAAGGAGCACGGCGTCGACGAGTCCGCCATCAACAGCATCACCCCGACCGGCCCTAACGGCCGCCTTCTCAAGGGCGACGTGCTCGCCTTCCTCGGCAAGATCAACGCGAGCACTCCGTCCGAGATCTCCTCCCGCTTTGAGCAGGCGTCACACCTCGACCTGAGCAACATCAAAGTCGCCGCGGCCAAACCGGCGCCCGTCAAACCGGCAGCAGCGCCGACCCCCGCCGCACCGCCCCCGCAGTCCCTCGTGCAGCTGCCCGTCTCCCTGTCCGCCGTCATCGACGCCCAGAAGAGGCTGCAAAAATCCCTCGGCGTCTTCCTCCCGCTGTCGACCTTTGTCGCGCGCGCCAGCGAGGTTGCCAACGACGAGCTGCCCCTGCCTGCTGGGTACCGCCCCACGGCCAATGAGCTGTTTGACGAGGTTCTCGGGCTGGGCGATGGGCCGAAGAAGGTCTCGCGCGGCGCCTACGCACCGCTGATTACTGCTGCCATGCCGCCGCCGCAGACTGTGCGTGCCGCGGCGACCCGCGCTGCTGCGAAGCCGGATATTATTGATATTCTGGCTGGGACGACGAAGGCTAAGCGGCAGGTGCCTGCTGCGGCGATGATCCCGAGCGCGTCGACCGCGGGGCCGAATGTGTTTAGTCTGCGGGTGCCTAAGGCGGAGGAGAGGCGGGCGCTGGTGTTCTTGGAGCGGGTTAAGGTGGTGTTGGAGAATGAGCCGGGGCGGTTGGTGCTTTGATGTGACGGGGGGTGCATAATGGAGCAGCTGTACGAGTGGGCTGGGTTGAGCAAGCAAGCTCCGAGCATTAGACTTCTCTTGATATCTCCAATTCGGACTGGATTCTGTAGTCACACATGTGCTTCTCCACGGGGAATGTGTTTACGGAATTGGGTGTCCAATAGACACGGTGGGCCGTGCTGAAAGAAGATCAAATGGACTATTCCCTCCTCTTCGTGAAGCGCGATCTAGCCCAGGATTATCCTATGTCTCCCTGCTCCTTTCCAAGTCGAAACCGCTGCCACTGTATCATTGACCATCAGCCTTCACGAATTACCTCCGTAGGCTCCGCATCCGCCACCTTCAACCCCTCCCCAATCCCCTCCTCCTCCTCCCACCCCTCCCACCCAACAACCTTATCCCACCCATTCGGCCTCGCCGCCCTCTTATACCCAACCCTCAACCCCTCAATCTCCACCGCCTCGCGCGGCCACCGCACCACCCCCTGAAACCCCTCACTCCACGCCTCGCACATCATCCTCTCCTCAAACAGATACGGCACCGCAATCCGCATACTCGCCAGCGCCCGCCTGCCAACCTCATCCACGGAATCACTATGCCGCAACCCAAAGAACCCAGCCTCGTTCCCATGCGCCCTCCGCAACCGGTCCTGCTCCTCCCGCGGCAGCAGCCCCAGCCGCAGCAAGAACACATCATACTGGCACAGACTGGTCCGACATTCCCACGACCCGCCCTCGGTCGCGCGCCGGTACAACCCCGCCAGCGCGGCCAGGCTGCCGAGCGCGCCCGTGCCGTAGTCGGACATGGGGAACGGCGGGACGACCGGCTCGGGTTGGTCCGGCACCATGAACGCGCCCTGCGCCCAGGCCACCCCCGTCGCGCAGTCCGCAATCTGCTGCCACCCCGGCCGGGCGGCCCACTCCGCTCCCGGAAGGTTTGAACCAAAGCCGCCGAAGCAGTCCTCCGCGACGTAGACATACCCCTTCCCGCCGCGGCGGGCGGCGAGTGCCGCGAGCTGGGTCGGGCCGTAGCCGAGCCGGGAGAGGGCGCCGGGCCGGTAGCCGTCGATGAGCACGTCGGCGTCGGCGAGGAGGGTGTCGAAGGTGGCGCGGTCGGTGGGGTTGCGCAGGTTGAGGTGGATGGCATGCTTGCCTGTGTTGACGTCGAGTTGGAAGAAGGGGACGTCTGGGAGGTGCGGGGAGGTGACTTTGAGGACATGGGCGCCGAGCGCGGCGAGGGAGCGGCCGATTGTGGGGCCGGCGATAATGCGGCAGAGTTCGAGGACTTTGATTCCCTGCAAAGGGGAGGGTGGGGTGTTGGTGGTGGTTGAAGGGGGAGATGGTGGGAAGGGGACGGGTGAAGGCGGAGTGTGGGTTGCGGAGGAGGGGATGGACCGGACTGTGAAGGGGGGGAGTTGCAGGAGGGCTTTCCCGTGTGGTGTGGACTGGAATTGGGCCCGGGTGAGGGCTTGGATGCCGGCTTGCCAGTGAGCGAGGTTGAGGTGGTCGAGTTCGGCGGCCGAGTGCCGCTTGACTGCGGACTCGATGCAGTTAATGACGGAACGGTAATCGGTCATGGATGGGTTGTCTTTGGGTAACCCCAGCATCTCGAGGGTCACGTCTGCGTCGAGTGACCCGTGGATGTGGTAGTACTCGCCAGGGTTCCTGGTGCTGTAGAGGTTGGCCGACATCCGGCGGTAGAGCACCGACTGGGCCTTGTTCAGGTCCGTGTCTGGGCAGGTCAGCAACTGGTTATCCCACCGGCAGTCCGGGACTGGGATCGAGATATTCATAGTTACTTACCGGGTATCCTCTCTCTGATCCGTGGGTCCGCCTTGTCCATGCCATCGAGTGTGGTGAGATAGGCAGACATCAAGAAGGCCGATATCTTGTCCACATCAACTTGAATTCTCCGGCTCTCCGTCCCATAGCGAAGTTCGGCAATGGCAGCGGCAGCGCATGCCTCGAGGGCCTTGAGTGCCGCCACCGCCTCCTGCTCTCTCAATGGAGAGGGGAAGTGCACCTCATCACCTCTACCTGAAGACGAAGTGATCGCAACCACATCGGTGAATGGCAAGACGGCCTCGGGAAGCTCCCCTTGACATGCTAGCCACAGCTTTTTGAGCGCCTCCTTCGCCCCAGCTGCCACGGAATGCTGTGCTAGACGTTGCGTGTCTTGATTAGTTGAGATGTCGTCCACCTTTTCAGTTGCAACTTGTTGCCAGCAACGAATGGCTGTCAAAAGACTAGTATGGTTCCCTAAGCGTTCGAGCCCTCCTCTATCGAGGACCTCTCTCTGAGCGATGCTGCAGAGGCCCCAGCGCGGTGTAGAAGTAGTCGGCGTCATTTCCGAGGAGATTTCATGATGATGGCTGCTGAGAAGACGCAGCGAGAGCGAACTTAATGATATAAATACGCACGTATGCCATCCGAACGCACCGAAGCATGGTGGTGATCACACCCCGTTGGTCATCGGCGCCGGCTGTGTAATGCGCCCAGCATCCTGGTAGACCCGCGACCTCGAGCGGATGATGCGGGCTGAGCTAGAGGAGCCGGCGTGATACCCGGCAAATACTGGCGCCGGAAAAGAAACAGTCGGACTGACGCGCGCTATTGCACCCATGATCACGGCGGTGTGCTTGCTGCTCGTTTCCTGCTTCCCCACGCGCACCGGGCGGGATATTGATCCAACAACCAGAGGTGCGAGCTGAAGTGAGAGTCGTGATTGGCGTCGCCACTCCCGCAACGCAAGCCCACGCGTTGTTGGCCGCTTCCGACCATCCGACCTTTGTGCGGTCCGAGGCATTGGCGAATCCCGAGTCTGGCACCACGTGCCCCCAACCTGGTCCACCAGAGCCGAGGGGGCGGGGCGTCAAGAACGCGGGGGGCAAAGCGAGGTGAGGGAGAGAAGAACGGCTGGAAGGGGGGTGTGGCTCGGCCCGGCATCAGACGCCGGGACCTGGCAGGATCTGTATGTGGTGCAAACATGCTGTGTTTGATGCCCGCATGGCCGACATGGAACTCCAGAGCGATCACGCGGCAGCAAGATCGAACAAGATCCGACAAGATCCGACGGCGGGAGTCGAGTTTCAACCCGGAAACTGGGCGAGGCCGAGTCCGGCGCCGTGCGCATATCAGAGTCAGTACGATACTGTACAAGTAGGTGCGCCGAGAGTTGTCGGTTACACGGCGCGCGTCATTCATGAACAGACGGGCGGGGGCGGCCCTGTCAGCCCAAGAGACACGGTCAAGGCCTTGATGACGAAACGGCTCTCATGTTACAGAGCAGTGATAGTGAAGGTGTATTCATTAGGTACCCGAGTTCTGGGGAGGGTGGGGGGGTTGCAGTGTCCTCGATGACGAGCGTGGGGAGGCCTTTCCTGCGCCTTCGGTGCGCTCCGCGAAGCCCTGGATCCGGGACTGCGTGGCCACGCCCAAGTGCCCGGGATAATGGACGAGGTGGTTTGCCGAGATGGGGCTCGCGGGACGGCTGGTGGCCATCGAGCAAGACCTGGGGCCGAGTTGCGTTGCGTCCACTCGCCATGGCTTCGCTAACGGCATCATGCCATCCCTCATGTGCATGGTCTGTCTAACCCGAGCCACGAGCTTCTGGTAAGTAGGTACCGTCAACCATCGCGGCACTAGCACGCTGCGTACCCGGTGAGCATGGCGAATGAGGCAACTTGCGTTACCTCTTACACAGCACATGAGCCATCGGCGTCAGCCAAATCGGACATTATTGATAGAGACGGCCACGGCTGAATCTCCAGAAAGAAGCAACTGGTGTCTCTCGTTGAATCACGGAAGCGGCACCAACCAAGCTCACTCGTCGCCTCATTGTGGGCTACTGTAGCTGAGTTGACCGCAGTTGGTGAAGCGGGATCTTCTGGAGGGATCAGGAAACCTAGGTTCGGCTGAGGGAGAGACGGGAGTTGGTTAGGCTCCAGGACCCACTTGGACCCTGTGGGTCCGCAGCAAACGCGCGTTCCTACTGGAACCCCCACCTAATCGGCGGGAAGCGGGAAGCTACCCTTGCCTTGCTAGGTAGGTGCATTATCCGATGCCTGTCGCTCTTTCCTCGAAGCCCACAATGGAAGCCTCAAGAGAGTCTTCGGGGTCTCATCTCGCCGTGCTACTGCACTCTCAATTTACACCGTACGTACACCGGACAGCGTAGGCTGGCTCGCTCTCTCCACCAGCGACCCCGCTTGTCAAAGTTGGTAAGTCAGTCGGTGTTGTCTTTCTCAAACCCCCCTCATGGCTTGCCTGGGCCTTACCGACGCCTTACCGCGATCATATGTGCCACATGAGACACGACACCCTCCCAGGCGGCCTACAACACAAGCCTTGCCAAACCAGCAATGAGGAGCCCGGGCTGTCCCGAATCAGGGCGCAAAGTCTGGACCCTGAAATGTCCGACGTGGTCCTTCGCCTTTTCCGTTACTATCTTATCCATGGCACTAGGCACACGATGACTCGCCACATCTCCTGGATTGAGAATTGTTTGACAGCACGGTAACACCACAACACGCCACGAGACTCGCCCTGCCCGTCTGATGATTCAATACAAGCCGGATCAGGATTCATGCCTGTCACGACTTGTACCATGTGCTGCTGCAGGCGCGGCATGCCGTCTCGTGTGCTGGGCGAGCGCTGCCTATCGCCCTCCTCCATCTGGGCCTGGGGCTTGCCCGGGCTGCTGCGTCGACAGTCGGATAAGCGATCTTGATTCGCCGTCAAGCACTTGCTGGACCACAGAGTTTAGCGGAGGTTCCCCGCATTCCTGGATGCAGCAACGGAGACCCGGCCGCCCCGTCGTTATTCAGGTACCTTCGCCTGGCCTGGGTCTGCTGTCCCAGCCCTGCCTGCATCACGGGCAGTATGTCCGAGGCTTGCAGAGTCACTGGCTAGCATGCACACAGCAGATCTTAGGTGCGTTGGGCGCAAAAGCAAGCTGATGCACGGCCCGTCACCATCCCAAGTTGTCAACCTGCAGCTATCGAGCACATGGTGTGCGTCTAGGCTGTGTCCCCGTTGCTTGCCCGGCCCCACGGATTCGACCTCCTAGCAGACTCGCCATCTTACTCCCCTTCTCTAGGTTGTTTCACGCCGTGGCCGCGATCCGCCCGGTATATCTCGCGGCGCGGGCGCATGGATCGATCCAAACAACGCTGACGTCTTCTCTGTTTCCAAGTTTCTCAACACAGTATACCGTCGAGTCCGGATACAGAGAGCTCTCAGAGCCCGGATTCAGCCCGGCGGCACAACACTTTGTGCCACCAACAAAGCGCTCTCCCGCTGCGGGCACTAATCTGATCCGGATCCAAGAACCAGAAACCCAGGCAGCCGGCCCCCTGTCGACCGACGCAGAACACATTTCTACTCCAGAGATTATCCGCACCTCCGTATCCGACAGCACATCCCCCAGAACCGGGCCGCTGCCGACGTGTCTCGTGCATCATCCGCCATCCTCGCCCGACCCCCGCCGCCGCCGCTTCCGACCCCATCAGGACCGCCAGCACCTCGATTGCCTCTGCTCCCGCCGCCGTCTTGCACCGTCGCACTTGCGGCTGCCCCCAGCAAGTCCGTCTGCTATCCGATGGCGGGGCGCCTGCGTGCGTCTCCCCACGCATCCCACGCCCCCTTGGCATCTGCTTCTCCACCATGACGCGACCCAAGGTCCCCGACGACAAGCGGCAGCGCACTGCTCAGGCCTGCGACTCTTGCAAACGCCGGAAGCAAAAGGTTGGAGCATCACGTTTGCTTCCTCTGTTTCCATCTCTTGACTTCTTCCACTTGCGCCACCCCGAGCTCTTCTTCCTTTTGTTGTCACAGCCGTAGCTGTGTCGAGGCTTGGGGTCTGAGGTTCTGATCTTTGAGCTGGAGCCCAAATGTTGATGCATTGTGCCGCCTCAGAGGCCTGTCAGTGGCCGGGCCTGGGGTCGGAGACAGTACACAGTTGTACACACCCCCATTCTGAGATGTGTCTCAGTGCCTGTCCGCCGGACCTCTTACCCGCTTCCCGTTCTGTCTGCACCTCTGTCGGATGCACCCCCGGCCTTGTCGTCCGCCGTTCGACGGGGGAAATGCTTGCTTGATCCGATCGAGCAGACACGCCCAGTGGGCGTCGTGCTCACTCAGCCGTTACGGAGCACAAGGCCGCGGGAGACAGACGGGCAACCCAGCTGCGTAGCACAGGTTGCCGTTCCGCGACTCTGGCGGACATCGCCAGCATGTCTAGAGAAGCGACGCCGGCGCCAATGTGTCGAACGGGCATTCGCCGGGTTCCCTCGCCACAGATCGTTCTCCATCGTTGAAACTTTCCGCTTCCGTGGCAACTGCCGGAGCCCATGCGGCTCAGGTTTTCATGACTTGCAGCGTCGCTGATACCTCCGTGTCCAGTGCAATGGCTTGAAACCCTGCCAAACCTGTCTTAAGAGGAAGTTGATGTGTTGCTACACGCCAAACAGCGCCTCCGATCATGTCCCAGATGATGCTGCGTCACCAACCAAGCGGCGCCATCTTGAGACGTCCCCGCCTTCCATCCCCTCGGCCCTCGAGACATCAGAGGCTACGTCCCCGCAGTCCCGCGAAGGAATGCAACCTTGGGATCAGATATCAAGGAACCAACAGCAACCACGAGTCGTCTCGATTTCAGGCATGACTGCACAGCTTCAACTGTCTGTTCCGGATCATGCTCGGCAAGGGTCGATTCACAACTCCAAGAAGTTCCCCAGCCGCAGCAACGCCAACGGCCTGTCCGTCGAGACGAACATCTACACGGAGACCAGGATGCTGCAGGACCAAACAGGCCGTCTCCGTATGTTCACTTTCTCGTCCTGCTCCAGCTTTCGCAAAGCCATGTGCCATCTGACCTCGTCGGCTGCTAGTCTACATTGGAGACGCCTCGACGTTATCCATCCTGCAGCTGATCCGCATCATCGTCGAGAACACCGCTGGGTCGGACATGGGCTCGCCTTTCATCGATGATCCTAAGAGGCATCGCATTTTGGAGAGCATCATAGACTTCCCTTCGGACGTTCACGTCCCTTGTCCGCTGCCCGACAAGGAGACGGCCGACGTCCTCGTAGCTTCGTACTTCACCAATGTCAGTGGAACAGCTCCTGTATGACTGCCTAAAACCCAAAAGCTGACGTTTGTAGACATGCGGATTCCTCAACATCATGGATAAGCCTTCCTTCCTTCAGTCGGTCGAGGAGTGCTACATGGATCCCCTCTCCTCGAGCAACGACTTTCTGTGCAAGCTGTTTATGGTCCTCGCTCTGGGCCTTCTTCTGGCAGCGCCCGTTCCCGGCAGCCATGAGGAAGCCGTGGTGCAGAAGCAACTGTCGGCTCAGCCAAACCGGGCCGAGCTGTTCTTCCGAAGCGCTCGTTCTATGTCTGACCCGAGCGCAGGGTTTGAGGACGCGGACTTTTGGTCGATCCAGGCTTTGTCGCTGATGACAGTGTACATGCTCATTCTCTCCAAGAGAAACACGGCTTATGCGTACCTAGGTTGGTTGTTCCTCAGCGCACCTTGTCTCTCCCGCGCCATGGAAGCTCACTACTGCATGGTTAGGGATGGCGGTCCGCTCGGCCTATGCCATGGGCTTACACAGAGAGGAGACCATGCGCGACGTAATTTTCACCGCAGATGAGATGAGAACCAGAAGAAACCTGTGGAGAAGTCTGTTTGTGCTCGACCGTTTCCTGGCCGCCACCATGGGAAGACCGACAGCCATATCCGAGGACGACTGCTCCTGCAAGATCCTGGGCGGCGACGTTGCGACCGGCGTTGGGGCCATGGGTGCTCCAGAGTTTGATGAGGTCTATACCAGCACCTTTGAGTCATGTGTCGAAGCCAGCCGTGTCATTGGCGTGACGCTTAGAGTCTTTTCTCGGAGGAGGATATCGACGGCGGATGTGCAGGAGATCATCGACAAGTCCCGGAACTGGGACCAAGCCACGCACACGCAGCTGTATCAGCGGCAGGTCGGTCGAGGCCCGATAGATCCGGCGCACGGGATGGCAGCCCTGCACGTCGACCTCTTATCACTGCATTCGCTGGTGCTGCTCACTCGGCAACTCTTTGTTATGCACAACTGGATGCTCGTGGAGGAGCGGTCGGGCATCAAAAAAGCGCCGCAGATTCGCGAATCCCCGATGGCCAGGTTCTCGGAGGCCTGCGTCATTGCGTCTTACCGGACTATCAAACTGACCCGCACCGCCTGGCAGGACGGATACCTCCCACGCAGAAACCCCTTTGTTGTGTAAGCCCCACTGAAACACATACTGTTGTGCCAGCTATTGTGTCTCTCTTATTCTGAGACGCTCTTGCTAATCATATTCCAGATACTTCATGTTTGCTGCGAGTCTTGTGGTGCTCATGAATCAGTTCTCGTCGCTGTACTACACAGAAGAATACGAAGAGACCATGCACGATGCTCTCGCCATTGTGGCTTACTGCGCCAAGGCGGATCCTCAGGCAGAGAGAGTGTTGGACATCATTTCGAGATTCGCGCAGGTGGTTACAAAATGGACGAAGGAACACACATACCCTGCGCCTCAACTCTCGGACGATTTTAGCTGTCTCTACAACCAGCCCGCACGCGCCGGACCAGCTACAGCACACATGAACCGGGGCCTTACCATCAGCACGGGGATCCAGGAACGGAGGTCCCCCCAGGGACTCGACGGACCTGACCCAGGCTTGCCAACTCCGCCATCGATGCCGAAACTACCAGTGCTCGATCTGCTCTCTAGGCAAGGGCCCGGCCAGATGCTCGATACTCGACTGAGTGGATTGACGCCCCCACACATCAGTATCCCGGCGGTCTCGGTCGTTGGAGTCCCGCCGACCTTATCGGCGCATTCCTCCATCGAGAGCTCGGAGCCGCTCAGCGGAAACATCGAATTTGAGTTCGACGGCTTGTGGAACAGCTTCATTAATCACCTGCCGCCTGTCTCAACGGTGGCACCGGGGCTGGGGAATCTGGCGACGCAGTTCCCCCCGCCGGTGATTGGGACTCCGACTGAGCCTTATGGTACGTACCCAGCTGTCGGATACTCCTAAGCCTCCCGCTGTCCACATAATTAGCAATGTCGCTTCTGGTTTGGTTTACATTCCTGGCTAATACTGGAGATTGTTGTGTCAGATAAACCTGGCTTTTTGGGAGCATAGCAGCATGGGCGAGGATCATGCAGTTCATCCGTTTACGAGTTGACGAGTTTCCCCCTGCATTCGGCGGCTCTGTGAACTTCAATTGCCGGGGCGCACACGATACCTCCTGCAAGAGATGGACGGGAAACGGTCAAACTCAGTGTCGACTATTGGGTCTAACTTGCCACGGCTCCCCGCCCACACGACCCGTTTCCCCAGGAGTGTTCAGTCCAGACCAAGCGCAAAATCATACTCCAGTATCCACCGCGCGTTCGGGTCGCCGTCTCGGGGCAAGAATTTGACCACCAGCTCCTCCTTCACGCCAAACACGGCATCGTTCGTCACGTACTCATCCCGATCGTCATACAACTGCGTCGTCAGCGTTCGGTAGCCCGGCGCAGACAAGATGAAGTGGATGTGTCCTGGCCGGAAAGAATGGCGGTCGAGCAAAGTCAAGAGCTTTCCTGCAGGCCCATCGACAGGGACGGGGTACGAGACGGGGCGCAGCGCGTAAAAGGCAAAGCGGCCTTCCGCGTCGGTTTCAAATCGGCCGCGGAAATTCATGTCCGGCTGCTGCTCGTCTTGTTGCTCGTACAGGCCGTTGGGCGCCGAGTGCCACACGTCCAGGACGGCACCTTGGATGGGGTTCCCTGAGCTTGATAGCACGCGACCCGTTACGAAGGCTGAGTCGGCAACTGCTTTTCCGTACCAAGATACCGACGGGTCGAGGTTCTGGACGATGGAACTGCCGTTGGGTAGCAGGGGCGCGTTGTGCCGGTAAAAGGGGCCTAGGATTGCGGAGGGAGTGTCTGCGGTCGACGTTGCCAGCAGCTTGGATGTGATCTCGTCCACCAGGCTCTCGAGGCCAAGAATATCGCACAGCAGCTGGGTCTCGTTCCGTCGGTCGTCTGACATCTGGCCGCACTCATTGAGCTGAATTACGAAGCGGGAGCAAGTCAGCCTCTTGGATGTCAGCAACAGCGAAACGAAGAAGCTCTTACGAAGTTCACGGCAGCCGTCCACTCGGCAACAGTCAAGTCGACCTCACGGGCGAATGCGTGCAAGTGGCGCACGAGACTGGGCATGATCTCGGCCAGGCGCGGATGCGCCTTGGACCCTGTTGCGGCGATGACTTGCTCGGTGAAGGCTGCATCATCCTCTGCTTTTTCGCGGACGGTCCGGGTTTGAGGTTGGAGCTCGTTTGGCGCCATGGATGTTCTGTCGGGTATCGACTGACCCATATTGATGGAGATTGTTGACGAGGTTGCGAAAACGAGGCGTTGGATCGGTGGGGTGACAGGTTTGTTGGGTCGGCAAGGATTGGGGAAGGTTTTCTGGATGCGAAAGTGCAGCGAGAGCCAACCAGCCAACTTTCAAGTACTTGTACTGTGCTTGACGTGGCCGGCCACATTGCATCCGTGTTTCCATCCGAGCAACCCCGAATGAACGAGACCAGCATCACTTATCGACTTACCACATGAACGATGCCGACATGCGGGTTCGACCGGGGACATTTGACTCAAATTGGAGCAAATCAGGCACTGGATGTGCGTCTTCGATGCGCTTCCGCGCCAACGACCCGTCTTTCGAGGTCTTCAGCCACAAGGCTTCTGGCAGCGAGTATGCAACACGGCTATGCAGAGCCCCGCCGGCACTGCTTTGTCAGACAACTAGATCGTGTACACAGAGAAGGGGCGTGCTACGCCAACAAAGCCGGTAAATCTTGTGACCGCGTGGCAGCGGATCTCCATCGGTTTCCGGCAAATGGGATGGAGGGCGTTCCCCTGTTTCGGCGCACAACCGGGCCCAAGAATCCCGTGATGTTGGGGGTTGTGGTTCACAGTACTGACACTCGTGTGTCTCACCTTGTCAAGATAAATCGGGACACAACGGCGCCCTATCTGCGCGTTTGGACGTAAAGTTCCTCGCTATTTGGCTGGAAGGAGACTGTCGACGCTGGAAAGAACCGGCCGAGCTGTCCGGCTACGTGGGTTGCTGATGTAGTTGGGTAGCTGACCGGATCATTGCACCGCGCACAGGGATCAAGCACAGTGGCAGGGATGAGGGGGAAGTGCCGTTGCGCAAACACATGTGTAAGTCGAAGACCCCTGCCCATTGATAGATCAACGTCGAGCTACCTAGCTAACTAACTCTCGTTGACTCAGTTTCTCGGGTGCCCGCTGTCAATCGTGGTTTTCTAGAACCTTGATGGCCAGGCGGAACCGATGGAACTGGCCAGCCTCCGCTCTGCCAGAAGCCTGGGGCGGGGATTTTGCCGTAAAATCGTGGTCTGAATCAAGGCTTCGGGCCGGGTTGTGGGACTCTCCGGACGACATGCAAATGACACAGTTTGGACGCGCAGGCTCGTCATTGGCGCTCAATGGGAGAAAAGGGGACAAAGAAGGCACTACAGTTCGTACCGGAGAGATATGGATGCTTGTCCAGCGTTAAGGAGATTGGCAATCCAGAACGTGGGCCATGCTCCAACAGCCCAAACTCTCTGTCTCCAACATTCCGAGTCCGGAGATATCTGACACCGCCCGGCTGGATACGTTACCCATCACGCCCATGTATCCGTACCTCGGCGCTGACCGCTCCTTTGGCTCCTGACCGCTCCCACCCGGGTTCGCCAGGCTGGTTCTTAGCCCCATACCCTATCGTGAACAGAGCCAGCCGATTGCTCGAAACCCCTCTCCCTGCCGAGAGGTCGGCTCGTCGGCAAGTCAGTCTCCCCAGTGTGTGTGTGGCAGGTGGTTTCGTTTCACGCACTCTAGCTGTGAGTGGATGGTACGGCAGGGCTTCCGATAGGACCGCAATGCACACAATGCCTCCAACCCTCATTGCATGCGTGCAAGCGCGGAGCAAACATTACTGGGGTCTGCGCCAACGTCACAGTAACTATGGGGATGGACGACTGTGCTGTGAAGTGTTCTTCATGGCTCGATCGGCCTGTATGATCCTCTTGATAAGCTGTAACTTGACCGCAACTTTTTGGGCATATCTGGGCATGGAACCTGCTCCCTTGCACAGAGGCACGGATAGGCACATTACCTGCCGTTTCTCAGAGTAGGTTACCTTGAGATAGCCACGGGTACCTGCGGAAAGAGACCTGGGAGGCGAGTGCCGTGAATATGCAGCTGCTGCGGGCCGTTGGTGCAACTAGCCGCCTGCGGCGATGGCGTGCTGCGTGCGGATGGATGTTGTGTCTATTGCCAGTGGGCTTCATGCAGCCCGAGTATCCTTGCTCATCGTGTTAGTGTCCAGAAGACTGTGCACAATGGAGATAGACAGTGACTCGGTGACTTCCGAACTGGCGGTGTTAACGCGCACGCTGGTCCGTGGGTTTTGCTGACCTGACATAGAACTAGCCTGGACTTACCATGCAGACATGATGCTGTGATGGTGATGTGGCGCACTTGTTTGCACTCCTCCACCATGTATCTCGTTTTCAAAGTTTCTTACTGTGGGTTATGCAACCCCTATTGTGTGTTCGTGCCGTTATGGCCCGTAGGTGCGTCGAGGCCTAGAAACGTCGGGAGCTGTAGCGGTACACCCTTTGGGCCTTTGATATAAGACGATATTCCCAAGTCCTCAGAACGTGACTGGTTGCGTGGCAGATTCCACAGTTCTCAAGCATGCCCGGTTGGATGTCGTCATCCTCTGGTTCTAGGCGAGCAACCGGCTGTGACCGGCACGACAGATGTTGGAAGGACGAGCGAAGCATAGGATCAGGTTATTTAATGAACTCGGCCCAGCCGTGCCTGTCTGCGTGTTTCACTATCCACTGGTCATTTAACGTGTTTCAAGATATCCAGGTGTTTTGCGGGATAGTACATCAAGGATATCTAGAGCTAACGTAGAAACAACTGAGACCTGACGTGGCTAGCTGGCTACACCGCCGGGGTGCGTGCAGTGACACAACATTGGAGACCATTGCATCGTAGGCCACAGACAAAGGTTGAACAGCAGAATTGGACCGGGTCCGATCGAATTATGTTCGGCTCCCGGATGATGCCGTGTGACCAAAACGCGTGTTGTTGCACGTCGTCACGCTCCACGCACAAGGAAGTCAAGGTCTAGATATTCTCGTGTGCTGCTCCCAGTGGAAGCAAAATCCAGCATCATCTCAGGAAGGAAGGAAGGAGTTGGTCAAGAGCCGTCTCTGGCCGGCCCATGCAGCTACATGTTGTGCAGACTCTTTTCCGCCTCTATGCAAATGTACCCAAAAACGTCCCATTGACAGTTTCTAGATGGAAGACCTAATTACCAAGTCGAGGGTCCGAAAGTCTCCCCGGGTGGCAGCACAGTCTGCACCGCCTTGCCCTTGTAATCCAGCGTGCCCTTGATCACCTCATTCCCCCACCAGCGCGGGGGCGATACCTCGCGCACAGTAAACGCAAAGAAAATGACCAGCGTGCTGAGCGCGAGACCCAAATCCAAACCGGAGCTCGTGAGGAAGTTCAGCCGGCGCCACCAGCCGAAGTGGCGCTTCTTGATCAGGTACTGAAACACGTAGCCGACGATGCCCCAGGACAGGTAGTTGAGTGGCGTGGCGGGCGGGATGGCGCCGGCGCCGCCGAAGATGACAGGGGCCATGAGGTAGCGCAAGAAGGACTTGGGCCGGCGGCGGGCGAGCAGGTAGATGACCACCGGAGTGACGGCCCCGAGGATGAAGAACAGGAAGAGGTGGGAGTAGATCTGTCCCGGGGAGAAGATGCGCGCTGGGCCGATGAGGCCCCATATTACGGAGGCTGGGTGGGCATGAGCAAAAGGCGGCTGAAGGGGGGACAGGGGGACAAATACCGGAGAAGAAGACGCGGCCGCCGGGGCAGGTGAAGTGATCCGGCTGGGTGGGTTCGCAGACGTCGGGGATGGTGCGCAGTGCGAAGTTGAGCACAAAGACCTGCACGAAGCACGAGACGGTGGTGGCGACGACCTGCGCCATGAACATGGTGCGCGGCGGGATCTTCATGTAGTGGCCAAACTTAAGATCCGATACGAAGGTCAGGGCTTGCGACATGGTGATGTACCCAAAGGTTTTGAAGCTGACATTGTAAGCTGTGGACTTGAGCTTAAAACAAAGAACACGCGTGTCAAGGGTGGCACTCACATCATCAGCGCCAGCGGCCGGCCGGGCTGGATGTATCCATACACAAACTCGGTCAAGACATTGAGGCCGATCTGGTTGTTCGTGACGGCTTGAATGATGCCGATGGGCAGCGCGAAGGCGAAGGAAATGAACACGGCCAGCAGGAAGGCCCACCAGCTGAGGTTGGTGGGCCAGGCGAGCACCGTCACGAACCCGATGATGAGCATCTAATTTCTCATGAGCTCAACTGTGACGGGGCATCGGAGGATAGTCAACATACCACGATGAAAAGCGACATGTACCACCATGTCGGGGCTTCCTTGTATCGCCGCATGAGCTTCATGTGGATGTCGGGCTTCTCCGTGGTGCTGCTCTTGTACTGCCGCCAAATGGTCTTGCCATGGTGCAGATACGTATACACGACCAGAGAAGTGATGGCGGCAAACGAGAGACCGTATGAGAGGGCGAATGTCGTGCTGCACATGTCAATACAAACAAACACCATCGGCCAAGAGAATGGTATGAGACGCACCTGAGAAAGAGCGGAGAGTACTTGTTGTAGGCCTCAACGTCAAGCCTGAAATCGGCCGAAAGGATGCGAGACGCGTTGTATTGCCGCCCCGTGTTGTCGTACGTGTTGGAATCGCTCATGGGCAGATAATGGGAGTACCACACGCCGCTGTAATGCAGCACCCCGGCGAGGAACACAAAGAACATGACGGCGCCGATCATGGTGTTGGCAATGGCGTGCCTGGTTTAATTAGCTGCCGCTTTGCCGTGCAGAATCGAACACAACCACAGTCACTCACCATGGTGGAATCAAGGGGGAACCAACGTAGCCCGAGATCTGGGTCCAGTCGAACGTGATGGGTAGCAGCGAAAGGCCGGTGTTGGACCCAAACAGCTGATTCAAAACAGGACTGTCCGGCGCCATCCATGTCACGAACGCGAAGGAGCTTAAGAACTGCGCCAGAAAGCCCGGGATGAAGTAGTAGATGAAGCCGCCGAGCGTGACGAGAGCGAACCAGCGGTAGCGGGGCATCGAGCCACCAACAACGGTCGGATCCGGGGCCTCGCTGGTCTCGTACATGGCGTTCATGAGTGTTACCGAGACCAGATTGCCGGGCCAGATCATCGACGCGGGATACACTGCGGCTGTCAGCGTACGTCCAGAAACTCTGCGAGTAAGGGGCGGAGGAGGAAACCCAAAAAAAACCCACCCAGAAATCGCCGCATCATCCCCGCGATGCCATACCCCAGGCTCTGCGTCGAAACAACCAACAGCACCTGCCACAGCACGCCAAAATCCTGCTTATAAAACACCTTCTGCGCCAGAATGATATCCGTCGCGTACGCCACCGAAAACGAGACACTCGCCATCACCACAATCACCGCATGCTCCTTGACATTGAACGGGCCCGGATTCAGGTTCACTCTCCACCTCTCTTCCCTCCCCTTCTCCCCCTCACCACTTTCCACCCCCCTTCTCCTCCTAACCACCCTCCCCCACAACCGCGGCACCCACGCCACCCCTACCTCCCAATCCGGCACGAACCTCGCCCACCCCCTGCCCAGCGGCCAGGCGAGCACTTGCGCGATCAGCGGGCCAAGGCTGATGTTGGGCGAGCGCAGCGAGAACAGCGTGTTCATGCTGGCGCCGAGCAGGACCAGCGCCAGGCCGATGGCCCAGGCGCGCACCGTGTTGCAGGGCAGGGACGGGTCGTCGTAGGGGTGCACGGCTGCGCGGACTTCCGGGTAAGGGGAGTCCTCGACCTCGGCGCCGCCGTCGGTGTCGGAGTCGAGGTCGAGTTCGAAGGAGGCGGTGCGGG
Source organism: Chaetomiaceae sp. R4402 (assembly GCA_023628555.1). Taxonomy (NCBI): domain Eukaryota; kingdom Fungi; phylum Ascomycota; class Sordariomycetes; order Sordariales; family Chaetomiaceae; species Chaetomiaceae sp. R4402. The sequence continues at coordinate 165,377 of JAMAKO010000038.1, read as the reverse complement.
AGTCGGAGTCGGAGTCGGAAGGGGAGTCGTCTTCTTTTTTGGGGGGGACGAGTGGTGCCTGGTCGGAGTCGGCGTCGTGGTGGTGCTGGTGGTCTAGGGAGGGTTTGCGGTGCTGGTGGCGGTGGCGGTGGGCGCTGCTTCGACGGCGGCGGCTGTTGTGGTGGTCTGGATCGTGGGTGGAGAGGGAGTGGCGGGGGAGAGCTTGGTGGCGCTGGGAGTATTCTGTCGGCAGGTTGGGGTCCAGCAGGAGCTCGTCTTCAGATCCATTGTCGGAGTGGGCGTCCGGGTGCTCCTCGTCCCGTCGTGGGCCGAAGAGAGAGAGGCGCGCATTCAGGTGGGTGAGCGGACTCTTGGGGCTCAAGGGCGGCGAGGACGGGACGGCGTGGGAGGGCGCCGGGCCTGGCTCTGGTGTTTTCTGGGCCTTCGGAGTGGGATCTGTGTCGGAGTCGGAGTCGTGCTGGCCAGGCGCGAGAGTCTGGAGCGGTACATCACGCGACTTGGAGCGCGCTGGACCAGCCATGATCAAGGTACCCTCGGGAGAGGGGGATATGCTCTGAGCTATCTCAACCCCGGCATGCCCTAAGAAACCAGAAAGGAACTCTGACAATTGCGTTGGAAAGTCGGAGTTGAAATCCCGGATGAGCCGTCAGAGCACCAGCGCGACCAAACACGGGACCTTGGTTCGTGAATGGCGTGAGGGCACTGTTAGGACCAGTGGCAATTCTCTAAACCACAAGATGACTCCTGGCTGCCAATTGACTGATATCGCTCATCAGGGAAGCAGATATGATGAAAATAAGGTAATGTTGTGAAGCTGTTCGGAGACGGCTCATGAGTTTTGTCGAGTTCGCGTGTCTCGACCTCGCCTCGCTGGGAAGGGGCACAGCACGTCGGGGCAGGGCTGACGCGCACCAACAAGCAGTGAGCCCCAAATAGGATGAAACAAGACTTGGGCAGGTACGGAAGCGACAGCAACGAAGCAATAGCCCAGCTATCGACACCAGCGCACCGCGTGTGTTTGCCGACTCGTGTAGTGTCTTATTCAGGACGCTTTTCCGGCCAAGTGGCCCCCCGCGACGTCGTCTTTGTCCCCACACTGCCAGCTTCAGTCTGGGGTTTCGGGGTTCAGCTGAGTTTCGGGACTGACAGGGTTGCATATCCGTATCGCTGTGGGGCTTCCCGCGCTGCGCTAGCCCAGGCAGGTCTAGCTCATCCCAGGCAGCTGCAACGACCAGCAAGCGTGCAGAGCTGCAGCTGCCATTTTCATCAAATTCAAGATCACCGTTTCACGCCTTGCATGTTCTCTCAACGCTCAGAGGAGTACAAATGAGAAGATAAGAGCTTTTAGCACAATTTGCCATCTATCTGGAATGGCCTAACATGCGCCGCGTCGTCGTGACGGGCCTCGGCGCTATCACCCCGCTCGGCGTGGGCGTCCGCCGCACCTGGCAGCGCCTGCTGGCATCCGAGTCCGGGCTCGTCAGCGTCGCCGACCGCGGCGGCGATGCGCGCGAGCAAGCGCAGTGGCGCGACCTGACCAGCACCGTGGCTGGTGTCGTGCCCATCACCACCGAATCACCAACACTGCCGCCATCATCATCCGATGCTGCTGCGGAGGAAGACGGGACCGTGTGGCGCCCGTCGGACTGGCTGGATGCGTCCGCCCAGCGGCGCATGTCTACCTTCACGCAGTATGCCATGGCAGCAGCCGAGATGGCGCTGCGGGACGCCGGGTGGACCCCGACGAGTGCCGAGCAGCAGGAGATGACGGGCGTGTGTTTGGGGAGTGGGATTGGGAATTTGGATGATTTCTATGCCACCAGCGTGGCTTTCCATGAAGGGGTACGCCGGCCCCCATTTTTCTCTCGCGCCGTGTTTTTGAATCGGGAATCTTTGCTGAGGCTGGCGGTGGGCGGTGGATGATGGGCTAGGGCTACAAGAAGGTCTCGCCGTTGTTTGTGCCCAAGATCTTGATCAATCTCGCTGCTGGCCACATCGCCATGCGCTACGGCCTCCGCGGGCCGAACCATGCCGCCACCACCGCCTGCACCACGGGCGCTCACTCAATCGGTGATGCTGCGCGCTTCATTGCTTTTGGTGACGCCGACGTTATGGTTGCCGGCGGGGCCGAGTCGTGTATTCACCCGCTTACGTTTGCCGGCTTCGGTCGCTCGAGGTCGCTCTCGACGGCGTTCAACCACGACCCGTCAGCGAGCTGTCGGCCGTTTGATGCCGATCGAGCTGGTTTTGTTGTCGGGGAGGGCGCGGCCGTGGTTGTCCTCGAGGAGTTAGAGCATGCCAAACGCAGGGGCGCTCGCATCTGGGCCGAGCTAAAGGGCTACGGGTGCAGTGGCGATGCGCACCACATGACGGCCCCGAAAGAGGACGGGTCCGGCGCCCTGTCCGCCATGAGGAGAGCGCTGAAGAACGCGGCCATCAAGCCCCGGCAGGTCGACTACATCAATGCTCATGCTACGGGGACCCAGGTCGGGGATGTCGCCGAGGCGACGGCCATTCGGTCGCTGATGATGGGAGAGGACGGCGTGGATAGCGAGAGCGGGGTCACGGTCAGCAGCACAAAGGGAGCCATTGGACATCTCTTGGGCGCGGCGGGTGCCATTGAGGCCGTATTTTCCATTCTCGCCATTGCAGATGTGAGTCCTCTGCAGGCTATCATTCCATCGAGTTGGTCATTGCTAACTGACCGCCTTCAGAACGTCGTCCCGCCGACACTGAACCTGCACAAGCCAGATGTCGGCGCGCAGTTCAACTTCGTGCCTCACGCGGCGCAGGAGAAGCAGATCAGAGTGGCCGTGTCCAACAGCTTCGGCTTTGGAGGCACCAATGCATCGCTGGTATTTTCCGAGCTGGACTAGCGGGCGACTGAGGACGACGGAGCGCGTCTCCGTGTACGATTTAGTGTATATATGCGGAGCATGTGTGGGTCATTGGTTACCCCGGGGCGGACACCATACACTGGTAACGGTCGGCAACATTGCATGAGAGCGGGATGATTTACCTCATCTCGTTGTTCACGAACAATGGAATGCAGCTTCGGTTATTGCGTGTCAGGATAGAAGCACAAATGCTGACGCTGTCATCCCGTCCCGGTGGGTTCAATCCAGGCACTGGAAACAGCGACAACCCTAACCCCTATCGACTGGCTGGCCTTCGAAGATAACGATTTTCAGACCAAAGACACCAACTCCCGTCGCGACAGCAGCGCCTAGCTCACTTTAGCAACCCATCTTGGCCGCTCTCAAATCAGCCATATCCCCGATCAAATGGCGTGTCGCACTTGCAGCGCGGGCTTCGGCCAACTGCCCACAAGGCTAGTGACCCCGCTGCGACAGAGCGTCTCCGACACAGCCGGGTCCCGATCCTCGTCTCTACGGGCCCGCGCGACGACAGCTCTCTCGATTACGCCCTCAACGCCCGCGCCAATGCTCCTGCCACTCGCGACACGAAGTTCCCGGCGAGACCTCCACACGACGCCGTCTCTCCAGGAAACCGACTGGAAGAAGGCGCTGCTGGGTGGCGTCGCCCAGGTCTTGGGCTCCAGCAGGAGCAGCTACTTCATCTACGGCGTGACCGAGCGCATCTACAAGACCTGCGCCGCCCGGGCCGACTACACCATTGAGGAGGAAGACCGCAAGGCCGGCACGCTCAAGACAACGGCTGACGGGGAGGAGATTGGGCGCAGCAAGGGCGGGCCATGGCACAACCGTATGACGCTCTGCCCTCCCGCTCTCCATTAGCTCTCACCATTGAACTGCTCTGCTAACTCCCCTCCCTTCCAGACATCGACCTCCTCCCCACCTTCAGCACCTGGGCGCACGTCACCATGCTGCACATGTACCTGATGGTGGTGCGCTTCCGCTGCTTCGACGCCACCGCCCAGCAGGCCTGGCAGGCCCAGCTGGTCAACCACTTCTTCTACCACGCCGAGGCCAAGATGGACGAGGTGCATGGCCTGTCGTCGCGCATGGTCCGCCAGCGCTACCTTAAGGACCTGTTCGTGCAGTGGCGCGGCCTGATCCTGGCCTACGATGAGGGCCTCGTCAAGGGCGACGCCGTGCTGGCCGAGGCCCTGTGGCGGAACCTGTTCAAGGCGCGCGAGGACGTCGACGCGCGCGCGCTGGCCGCCGTGGTCGCGTGGGTGCGGGTTACGCTGCGTGAGCTGGGCGATCTGACGGACCTGACGACTGTGGTGATGACGGAAGCGCCGTGGCCGTGGCCGTCGCTGGAGATGAGGTTCGCGACGGTCGATCAGCCGACGGCCGCGCTGAAGACGGCGTTCGAGCGCGCCGGTATCACGCCCGAAGCCTAGCACTGAAGGTGTATGTAACAAGCCCTGTAAGAACAGCACGTGTGTAGAACCGAAACAACAACTGTGCAACAACAACACCAATGACTAGTCCACCCGCTCCCACATCTCAAACTCATACTCCGTCCCCGCCTCGCTCTGCACCCCGCGCGGCACCTCCTCGCCAACCCACGCATCCATCTCACCCTGCCCACTGCGGCGCCACTTCCTCACACCATCCTCCCCCTTCCCCTCCTGTTTCTCCTCCAACGGCACAGGAAAGAAGGTATCGCACTCGAACGCGCTGCGCACCCGCGTCAGCAGCACCCGGCGCGCCTCGCGAAGTCCCAGCGCCGCGGCGTAGATCTGCGCGCCGCCGATGACAAACACCCTCCCCACACCACCACCAACTCCACCTTCACCGTCCTGCTGCTGCTTCTGCTGCTGTTGTCGCCCGGCAAGATAGCGCAGCGCCTCCTCCAAGCTCCCCGCCACAACCGCACCGTCCTTCTCCACCCGGCTCGCTTGCCCGTCAGCCGCCGCTGCCCACGACCGCGACACAACAACGTTCAGCCGCCCCGGCAGCGGCCGGAACCGGGCCGGGATGCTTTCCCACGTCTTGCGGCCCATGATGACCGCGTTCTGATGCACCTGCTGTGCTTGCGCGGCGGATGGTGGTGGTGCGGATGGAATGGTTGACGATGGTGATGGTGGGGGAACAAGACGCTTGGTGACGCGCGCGAAGTAGGCCATCTCCTTCTTGAGGCCGGTCCAGGGCAGCGTGCCGTGGCGGCCGATGCCCATTTGTTGGGTGGCGGCCACGATGAGGGTTAGGTCTGGCAGGGGGGGCATCGTGCTCTTTGTCTCTTCTGCGTGTTCTGGTGTCGTTTTCCAGTTATGGGTGGGCGATAGGCGGGTATTGTGGTTGCCTCGGTATAGAAAAGCCGGGAGAGTTGGTTTTGCTTGACAGTTGTGTGAGTTGACCCGCGCTTTAGTGATGGACGAAAGGGAGATCTCGATCGGGAACTGCATGAGCTTGACAAGGGTGGGGCTACGGAACAACCCGGCCGCCCGCGCGCACCCCTTGCTCGTACCTGCCGCACCTGCTTGCACGTCTTCGACGCCAGGCAGGAACCAACTTTTAGGTAGGTTGGGCGTCCTTCTAAGTACCCGCAATGTCTCGCTGGCTACCTACCTAGACGTGTCGCTCAGCAACCAGTGCCCCTTATGGCCCAAGCAACCCACCCGCCAGAACTCGATGAACCCGTTGCCATACTGCAAATATCTATTACCACCAAGTCTATCATTACCCCTCTCGCAACAAAAAGCACCGCACCGCACCCTACATCTACAAGACATAACCCCCCAGCACCTCCCACCCGCGCACGCCGCGCCCGTCCTCGAGCTCAACGCACCACCACAGCGCGTCGCGCGCCCGGTCCAGCTGCCCGCTCTCCTCGTACGCCCGCGCCAGCGCCAGCCACGCCTCCGAGTCGTTCCACCCGCGGCCCAGCTTGGTCAGCCCCGCGAGCAGGCCGTACGCGCGGTCGCGCGCCGCCAGCCGGTCGCTCAGCGGCAGCGACGTCGCGCGGTGCGGCGGGGGCAGTTGCGGGCCCAGGAGGCCCGATGGCGATGATGATGCCGGCTGCTCCTGTGACGCAGGTGGGTGATCGCCGGCTGTGTCAGGCTCGGTTGGTGTAGATGCCGGTTTCGCCTTGAGAGTTGGACCCAGGCCGAGCGGTGCGGATGGCAGCGGCGGGAACTTTCTGTGCTCGTGAGACTGCGCTGCGCCGGAGTGGCCTGCGTCCGTGCTGCCGGTGGTGAGGATGCCGTCGTCGGCAAGCGACAGCCCGCCGAGCTCCAGTCCCGGCACGGCCGGCGGCGGGAGCAGCTTCTCCGTGTAGATATCCAAGAGAATGTTGGACAGCCCGACGATGGCGCCGGGGTGGTCGCGGAAGTGCATCAGCGCCGTCTCAAACTCCGCCCGCGCCTGGTACGGCCGCTCGCGCGCCACGGAGAGGATCCCTTTCTGTTGACACTGTCAGCATCCCAATCCATCCATCACTACACCCCCCGAAAAGAACGCAGGAATAACTCACCTCCGCCCAGACATCAGCCAACACCTCCTCGGCACTCTTCTCCATCCCCCACCCGACCTGCCTTACCGGCAACGCCCCCGACACCTCTCCGACCACATCCGCCTCCAAACTCTGCGCCACCTTCTGCGCCTCGCCAATCGCGTTATGCGCATCATCCAACAGCCCCGCGCGGCGATAAAACCCCGCAATAACCAACCACACCTTCACCAGCACCGCCTTCCTCCTCCGCCGACTATGCTCCGGCGCGAACTGCACGTACGGCAGCAGCGGCACGAAGGACGCCACCGCCGCGACCGCCTCGGCACCAGCACCAGCCCGCGAGTGCGACGACGACCTCCGCCGCGCCGTGTTGTTGCCGTCCTGCTGCGATGTCCGCGGCGGCTCAAGCGTCTGTTTGGGAGTAAAGTAGTGCGGCAGGTTGCGCTCGTCGAACGCGGCGAAGTAGCGGTCGCCGCCGAGCGGGGGCACGGGCGGGCCGCCGCCGCTGCCCGAGGCGCTGAGGGCGCGCTGCCGGCTGCCGCTGCGGTCGCGCTTGCGCAGGCTGTTGCGGCTGCGGCGCTTGGTGTCGTCGGACTTGGTCGATCGGCGGCTGGAGGTGAGCGGGTCGGCCGCGGCGGTTTCTGGGGAGGGTTGGAGGGTGAGGGCGGTTGTGCCGACGGTTTGGGTTGTTTGCGTGGTTTGCGGTCGAGAGGGGATGGTTGTGAGTTTTTCGTTGGTGGCGGCGGTGGTGGTTATGGTGTTAGGCATGGCGCTTTGTCTTTGGCGAGCGGCTCTGTCTGACTTGCCGCCGAACACGCTCTCCCTAAGGCTGCGCGTCGTGGCGGCCGTCTTGGGGGGCTCGGCCTTGGTGAGCTCGGGCTTTTGTTCCAGGTCGCCGAAGAGTCGGGGGAACAGCAGCAGCAGCTCCGCGCTGGCGTTGACGGCGACGGCTGGGCCTTCGACCAGCTCGAGAATGGCGAGCTGTGTCATCTTGATTTGCAGGATGCCTTCCTTCTCGTAGTCATCCATGTCGTCCACAATGCCATCACCAGCCTTCTCGCGCTTGATCTCCGCTTCCTTGAGGTGCTCGCTGCGGTATGGCCCATTCAGCTGCCTGTTGCCAAAGAGGACGTATGGGTCCTTGAACTGCTCAATTGCGCCCTCGCAAGCGCGGGCGGCCATGAAGTACTCCTGCCGCGCACTCAACATCAGCGCCAGGAGGTGCCAGAGGGGTATGAGGGACCGTTCCCGCCAGTAGAGGCCCAGTCGCAGCTCCTGGTCCTCCTTGGCAGCCGGTTCTGCCAGCAGCGCCGTCTTAGCCAGCTCGATGGACGCAGACAGCTTGCGCTGCTCGGCGAACAATACACCGAGGGCAAACACTCCCCTGACGTCGAGCGACTGGCCGAGCTCGGGAGCCAGCGACTTCTGCAGGCACAGCATCGCCTTCTCCTGAATCGATGCCCGGGACTCCGAGTCGTATGTCATGCGTGCCCACTGCGCCTGGGCCAGCCCGATCGCCTGCCACGCCAGCGCCACAACATTGGGCGCCACCCCGTCCTGGCCATCGGTGAGGCCTGCATAGCGTGCCTCCTTCTCAACGAAGGCCTCGAGCTCCGTCGCCAGCTTGCGCGCCTTCTCCGCCGCTTCCCTGCTTCCAAATCGGCAGAGCGCAACAATGCCCGCCGCGATGGTCTCAAACATGGTCGCGTCGTCGTCCAGCGCAGGCTCGCGGTGGCCCGTCTTGTCCACTCTCGCCCTGCCCTTCTTGACGAGCTCGAGCCACGAGTCGAACGCCATGAACGCCAGGTCAAACTCCGCCACAGCAAGATGCACTGTGAACAAGTGCCTCAAAACAGCCGTCGAGTGGTACGTCTTGGCGGCCGCGCCATACAGGCTCTCAAGCGTGGCCCGACACAACGCGTCCCTCCCACCAGCACCGAGATCTTGCTCCTTCCACCCGCGGCCATTCAGCATTTCCCAGTTCTGCATCATCCGGCGCACGAACTCCTCCACCTCAACGCGCTCCTCGTCGGCGCGGGGAAACTTAGTCTCGCCGAACAAGAGCCTCTGGTAGACCATCTCGACCTTCTTCAACTCAACCCGCAACAAACTCCTCGCCGAGCTCTCATTCCCGGCGCTCACCAACAACCCGCCCATCGGCAGCGGCAGATCCCCGCGCAGAATCTCCGACAGCGCGAAGTAATACTCCGCCCACACCTGCCGCCGCGGCACGCTGCCGCGGAACCCATAGCCCCCGGCCCCGCCCCTCGCAGCCGCAGCCTCCCAGTACCGCGCCCACGTGCGAAAGCACGCCAAACAATCCGGCTCGCGCAGCCCCGCCCCCGCGCCCTCGCGCAGCGCCTGCGCAGCGAGCATGCAATACTCGGTCAGAAACAGCTCCGCCCAGTACCGCGTCTGCTGCTTCGCGCCCCCCGCCGGTCCCGCCGCCCACACGCCACCCAAACCAGGCAGCGCCGCGGCGAACGCCCCCAGTGCGCCGTCCCGCCGCCCGTCGCGCGCCAGGCAGTTGGCGCGCAGGTAGGCCGCCTTGAGCGCGCACACGCGCGTCCACTCCGACGGCGGCAGCCCGCCATCGTCGTCTGTTTGGTGTTGGGATGTGGGTGGGAGCGGTTGCGACGGGTCGGCGTCGTCGAGGGCGCGCGGCAGGCGCGCGAGTGCGGCGGGGTACTCGCGCAGCGCCCAGAGCAGCCAGCCCACGCAGACGCGGGCTTGGAAGCGGTCGTGCGGGTGGTGGGCTTCAGCGTCGATTGCGGTGAGCAGAGCGGGGAGTTGGGTTGCCGCGTCGAGGCCGGGTACGGCGGCGGCGGCGGCGGTGGAGGAGGTAGACGGGCGCGGATTGGTGGTGGTGTCCGGGTCGGTGGTGGCGAGAGAGGGGGAGGGTTTGAGGTTGGCTTTGGCGATGGCGTGTTCGGTTTCGGCGGTTAGGGTGAGGCCTGTGAGGTGGGAGGGAAGGAGGGGTTAGCGGGCGGTTTGGGGGAGGACGGGGGGAGGGGGGAACGTACATGCGCGCTCCGGGGCGTGCTTCCGCACCTTGCGGACCAGCTCGGGCACGGCATCCCAGTTGTCGTCGCAGCGGGCATCGTCGAGCTGTTGGATGTAATGCGCGGCCTTGACGGCGTCGGGCTAGGAGTTCGTCGGGCCGAGTCAGCAAGATGCGATGCAGGAGGGCAGGCGAAGGCGGGCAAGACACAGTGCTACAGATTCGTACCATGTTGCTTGCTCGGAAGGCCAACTCGCACTACGGTGACGCGCTCCAACAAGACATGCGAGCAAATGAGTGTTTGGCTGTGCGGAATGGTGGTGTCAAGTCCGTCAGCGGTGATTCGTCTGTGGTGTTCGTCAAGGAGGTCGTGGCCCAGGTTCGAAGATGACGGGCACTAAATTAAGCTCTCAGGCTCTCTCAACCCCTGCAATTGCTGGACCCGCTCGGCACAAGCATGAAGGTCCAACGGCGGGCCCGGATTGGCCAGTCTCGCCGTTAAACGACAGGGGTTTTTACAGCAGCCAAAACAACAGAGCAGACGGAGGAAACAACCTGGAACTCTTTTGGAGATTCGCGGGTGTAGCAATGACCGCGCTCGTGAAGCAAGCAAGCAGCAACAAGGCCACAGGCAAGTATTTGGCTACGTTAGACGGTGTTCCACAAAGAGAGGAAGTGGCAGGAAGAATGGTATCAAGGAAGAAGAATCACGAGCGAAGGATCGGAAGTGCAACGGACAAAGTTTGCCAGTTTAAATGCCCCTGTACGGATAAAGACAAGCGAAACGATAGAATGAAAGGAAATACTCATGTATCTATCTACCTACCAATGTGCTCTAGGGTTCTTTAGGTGTCTTGGCATCTGACCGGTACCAATGAGTTGATCGATGCCTCATTTCCAGGTTACCTAGGTAGGTTCAAGATGCCACCGTGACAAGCCTTCGTTTTAACGTCGATCCTCATCGTATTTGTTGCTCGTCCATGGATGCAACCCAAGTGACGCTGTCGGGAGCACAAATACTGCACTCAACCCGCGCAGCCACAGTATCTGATTGTCAGGTGACTGTTGTGTCAAAGAGCAACTCATCAGTACAATCATTGACAGTCGCCAAATGCGCTCGCCTGCCGACACAGCAAATCGGGACATGATTTTGTTTGCCAGTTCGCTTGCCGTCTAATGACCTGGTCGTTTTAATTCTTCCCAGCCACCAGACACCATATTTATTTGTGCCTAATCAGGTTGCTTTGAACTATATCAACTTGCGGCCAGCCCAGCACTTCTATGGTTGTCTATCGTCTGGCCATCTCGTCGACTCAAATCAGTAGCGAGAAAATAATGCCGTCAACAGCCTCCCTTCTCAGAACAAACTCTCGCTGAAGTATGTTGACGGAATCGTCAAGTTGGCGACAACCACATCTGACGTCTTTCCGCACCATTCCATCCAAACGCCATGGTTGACAACAAGAACCTCGAGGCGCTGCTGACGCAGCTCGTAAACCAGCGACATATTCCGTCGATCGAGAAGCTTCAGCAGCGCGAGGAATTCCCCGTCTGGCGCGACAGGCTCATCCGCACTCTCAAGAGACTGGACCTCGACCAATACATCTTGACCGACGTCGAGGAGCCCCAGGATGCCGAAGCCAAGGCACAGTGGCGCACCGACCGAGCCGATGTAGATGATTACCTCCTGTCCGCCGTTTCAGGCAATCGCGTGTGGATGATTCTCAAGAGCATGGGTTGGGACGCGCAGGCGATGGATCCGAGGCGCACGTTCCTCATGCTGACGCAGTACTTTGAGGGACGCTCTTCGAACAGCGACACCCTCATGGCTCGGGAGTTTGAGCACATTCAGCGGAACAACTTCAGTACCTGGGGGGCCTTCCTGCTGCGGATCAGTTATTTGCGGGTGTGCCTTGATCGAACGGCTTTCCGGAAGACCGAGAGGGCGTATACGGCAATGGTGCTTGAGGGGTTACGTACCTCCTTCCCCATGGTTCACAATGCCCTGGTTGCCAGGTTCATATCGTGGAAGTCGGGATGGGGTTGGAACGACTTGATGGCTGAACTTGGAGAAGTCGCTGCCGCTGACAACCGTTAGCCGTATGAGCCAGCACCGCTCTGTCAGCTGAAGAATTGCGCTGTTCAGTTTGCATATTTATTTCCGGGAAAGCAGGCAGATAGCAGTACTACCTACTGATGGTACACAGTCAAAACCAACATTTTTCTGGAAAGGTCACGGATAAAGAAATGGTCGAAGACTCTGTGATTGCCGTCTTTGCCGCTGTAAGGTAACGAGGACAGTACCCAGCATGCGCCAGCCTGCAACAAGACCGGCTGCGCAGACTCTTGCGTACCACAAATTCGCTCCGTTGAGCGTAGGTTCTGAATTCAGATGGACTGGAATGTGATTGGGCGTCAGCGGCGGATATTCGCTCAGTGGCAGCCATTGGCATGGTCAGCTCGGATGGAAAGCCGGATGGTCAGTTATCGGCACTGGCGTGTCAGTCTGGTGTCATCTTGAGTACCTATGCATTCCATCCATCGGAGCTGTTGATCCAGGGGTAAGTGACAAGGAGTACATTAACCTGCTTTGAGCGGAGGGAGGATCTTTAGAAATACGAGGCTTTGTTTTTCCCTCCTCACTCACCGAGGCTGTGATGGTGGCGCCAACTTGTTGATATGATTTGTGAAGACGCCCTGATAGTTCGTTGGTGTGGCTCTCGAGTAATGCACCACATCAAACGAGCTCGCGCCGTCCGCAGAGGACAGCTTTGGCATTGAGAGTGTATAGGCAAACGCTTCCAGCGCATGGAGTGTCCTTTTACTGCCTGCCAGTTCTTGTTCTGCTTGGCAGCTTCCCCAACTCAATTTTGCGTTGCTGTTGCCAGGGATCTCTCAGTTACTACCTACCTCTCTGGTGCGGCGTCATGGCGTCGAGCGGAAACCAAACGACAGTCACAGGCACCACCAGAATCTGTGACAAGCACAGCGATGCGGCACTTATAATCAACTGCACCGGTCCCGGTTGCGGTTATTTACAGCACATTTTCACTTGCTCTCAGCCCGACATTTCTTCTGCTTGGTTCTGTCGCAACAACGTTACCTGCTCAGGGGCTCCCATCTTTGTCACCAGCTTCACCTTCAACCAGCCCATCTGACCATCACAGCGAACCACAACGTCACCATCAACGGCACAGCCTTTTTATTAGCCGAGATGATACTGGAAACGTCACCGTGTCGAACAATATCGCGGCGGCGTCCACGAACCTGGGCCCAGGTACACTCACGACATCGGCTCAGGGCCCCAAGTCCTCGGGGTCTTCGCCTCGGCGGCGAGCTTCAATCTGGCCCGTTCTGGCGCTCGTTCTGCTTCTGACCTGCATGTTCACCCAAGTCAACGCTGAAGTCAACCCTTGCGTTAGCGAGATCATCAACGCCCTGAACGTGGCCGAAGCCGCTGTTGAGGGCCACGTCGAGGAGTTCCAAGCCCAGCTCTGCGAGCACTTTGGCAGTAACGTCCTCAGCGCGGCAGCTGGCCCAGCTGTGGAAGCCACCGTGTTCAGTCTGTGTGTCCGATTTGCTTTCGTTTACGAAGCCGAACTTCGACTCGTAGCCCAGGCCGGTCTGCTGGAAGGCGTGATTCTCAACGGCATCTCCGAAATCATAGTCCCTGTCTTGGCCATGTCTTGGTTCGTTATGTCCACCGAGCTCTGCGCAGCCGTGACCGAGTGCCTCTGGGACAAGATGCTGGACAACGCCTCTCACTTCTTCTGTCAACAGCCGTCGTCATCGTCCGCATCACCGCCGCTGCCTTCGTCCACGACAACGCGCCCGAGTCCAACGAAACCAACCACCTCCGCCCGCCCGTCGGGCACAGCCTCACCAGCAGGTTCGCTTGCTGGCCTCGCCGACCCCTGCATCATCTGCGGCATCAACACCCTCGTGATGGAATCTTACTTCCATGGCCACCAGCGCAATAAGACGCCCGACTCAATCGTGGGATGAGAAATACGCCTGTACTACTGCGACAGCGCGCTCAAGCCGACGTACATCGCCGCGTGCCAGGCCATGTGCGCCAACCCCTGCGCGACTTACACGTTTGAGCAGCTGCGATCCGCCTTGGGGCCCGGCGGCTGGTTCCCACTGGACGACGAGCGGCGCGGGCAGCTGTGTAGCCGCTGTCTGACCGACATGGCGGCCGATGAGCACTTACGTGTCCTGAGGGCGGTGGAGAGAGATGTTTGTGTGGAAAGAAGAAGTTTATTTGCGCCCCTATTTCATGCTTCTGATCTGGTTTGATAACGTAGGTGTAATTACTACTAGCACTCCAAAGGTATTGACTACAAAACAGCGAACATTGAAATCTCGGAAGAAACCAACATGTGAATTCTTCCATTACTGCCTCTCAATAAACGGTTCCAGATCAGCTGTGATGTGCAATGAATTGGTGACACGGTCAAACAAGCGTAGCTCCAGCCTCCTGTCCGTTCAACCGTGGGCGAACCCCTTGCTGTGCTAGACGGGCATCTTTCCGGATACATGTATACCACGATACGATTTAAATAATGATTCCCAATCACCACTTACTACCCACCAAGCCGTCGTCCAACACCTAAATCAGCAAAGGATAATGCCAGCCGGGCACCAGCGCAAAAAACACCCCCAGCACCCACACAAACCCCAACCCCCTCACCACCTTCGGCCACCTCCGGTACAAACGCGCCCGAACCCCCCTCAACACCACCGTCTCCGCCAAACACACCACCCAATTCGCCACGAAAAACCTCAGTTCCCCCCTCGCACTCAACCCCTTCCCACCCGCCCAATTCCCGGCAGCATGATACAGCGCCGCACACAAAAACACCCCCAACGCCCTGGCCGCCTTGCCCCTCACCGCCGGGCCCAGCAACTCCAGATAGCTATCATACATATTGACCAACAGCCGATGCGAAAACACGCCCCAGAACCGGCGCAGAGAATACGCCTCGGCGATACTCCCATGCAGATGCGGCCAGTCGGCCGGTGTATCCCACCTCAGGACAGACACGAATAAAACGGAGAGCAGGGCGTGTGGGGCCGCCAGGCCGGCGTAGGTGTGCCAGATCCAGTGGTAGGAGACGACGGCGCGCAGGGTCAGTTCGCGGCGGGAGAGGGAGGTGGGGAGGAGGCCTTGCTTGGAAGGGCTGAGGTCAGAGGGGTGCAGGTGCAAGCTCAGGAGGAGGGTTTCGGTGAGGTGGGTGATGAGGCGGTTGAGTAGGAGGAGCAGGAGGAGGTAGGTGCCGCGTTGGAGGGCGAATGTCAGGCGGGATGGGATGTCGCTTTTGTTGGGAGTAGGTTCTTCATGTTGTTGTGCTTGTTGTTGTGGTTGCTCCTTGGGAGGGTTTGCTGAGATGGTAGTGAGAGGTTCCTCAGGCAGCCTGCGGAAATTGACAAAGGCCCAGAAGACGGCGTGGAAGCGCTGGATTAGGCTCGCGGAGTCGGGGAGTGTCAGGGTCCGCTTGTCAAGGAACAGAAGGGCGAAGGTGTGCGGGGCGAGGCCGACGATGAAGTGAATCCAAGACTCGAAGAAGGGGATCTTGGTCAAGCGTGTGTCGCTGAGGCATAGTATCCAGATACTGGCCACACTGAGTAAGCCAAACAAGTGTCTGGTGAAGGTGAGCTGCCGTTGTACGGCGAGGTAGAAGAAAGTGTAGCCGAGAAGAAGCCCGGCGAAGGGGCGGGAAATGGTGGAGATGACGTGCATAGTTCGAAGTCAAACACTGTCAAATGTACGGATAAGGTCCCCCTCTCGTCTGGGAGCTGGTGTCGTGCCAGATGCACGTAAAGCTGAGGTGGCGTAGAAAGAGCAATTGGAGACAAACTCAATCAATGTAGTACGGTTGAGCACGGTAGGTTCAATTTCTATCTCGTCTACAGGGAGCAAGGCCATTGTGCGTAGTGATATGGGACAAAACTACGCTAATGAAAACAACATCAGACAGGCGTCGCGGTCGGTCGCCCGGCATATGACCTCTCCTTTTGTGAGAAAGCTTGGCCTGGCCAGCTATACAGGTGACTTCGATGGCCTCTGACTTTGGAGAAACTCTTGGCCATGGCCATCCGTATAGGTGACATACGGCCTCTCACTCTGGGGGGGATCCTTGGTCTGGCCAGTGATATAGGCCACAGCTCTGAGCGACTTACCTCAGCGGATCCGGTTCTCCATTCTGGGAGCTCCGACATACTCCACTCCATCATCAAGAGGCATAGGGTCCTCTGAGCAAGAAGCAGGGTCATCAATGCGGATTTCTCACCTCGTCACAGGCGAGCTGGTCCCTTGTTAGGCTTCTGAGCAGATGGAGGCTATGCCTTGGTACGCACGCCGGATGGAATACGGCGTACGCTCTCTGGCGGTGCTGGGGTTTCACTCCATTCCCGTCGTATGGGCCCAGTCATCTCGTATAGGCCGAGAAAAAAAATAGACTTTGGGATTAAGGTTCATACCCTGGTCGAAGCGGCGGCGGCCTGTTTGGTGGGGACCAGGACACAGGTCGAAACAAGACTGCTGGTTGAGCGCCGCTGTTGGTCTGGGATGTTGACGACAGACACAAGACCCTTGCTGCGACCCAGCCTCAGGGCCGCCCAGCCCCCGTTGAAACCCTAGTCGACGGCCCCTAACTTGCTGCTCATGGCCCCCAACTCTGGGCGGAACTCCACCCAAGCGGATCGCTGGGCGATCTGAGATCGTCCCGATTCCTGCTAGCGTGGTTGCTAAAGATAGGAATACAGTGTGGAGGTCAGATGCTTGGCCCGGTCAGGGGTATGGCATAGGCTCATCTCATCCCAACCACCCAGCATCGACAAAGTAATGTACGTAGGGGCATGGCACGGGTCAGACGCAGCCTGCTTCTGAAAGACCCCAGGCCCCAGTCTTTGGTGACCGGATAGGGGAATTCCGCCGTATTGGGCTCCAAGGATCTTATTCCCGATTGGGGAATGGACATCTACCAGACTGCCATGTCCAGCTTGCAGCCTCGTTCCAGGGTGTGCTAAGATCATCCAAAAAGAAAAAAGCTCACCATGGAACAGGAGGCGCCCTTAATCATGTCAGGATCCTACCATCAATGGCTTGCGCTGCTCCCATTATTGGCTTGGTTCAAGGCGACACGCCCGGGCACGCTCGTCCGTTGGCGCTTTTGCACAATTTTGCCGCGTGTTGGTCTGGGTTCTGCAACAGTGGATCCAGGCCCATCCGGTTTCAATCCTACCGAGCGGCGTAGAGAGGCCCGGCAGACCGGGTCCAGGGCACAACGCCCCGCAGGATCAGGGGTCTCTTCCCCCTTGGACCGCAGCAACGAGGGCCCTGTTCAGTAGGTAGGTTGGTAGCTAGTTTCCAATTCGAGGCCGACACCTGAGACGCACTTTGCTAGGCGCGACCATGGGTTTGGTATTCTCGTCCAAGTTGTTGGTGTGAGAGGCGCCATTGACTATGCATCGACACAAGTATAAGACCTCGATGTGTTTCCGTGTTAATCGAACTCGAAATCATCATCAGCATCAGCTTCAACATCAGCCTTCCAACCAAACACACTCTCTTCAGCAGCTCTCCTTTCCTTCGCAGTCCACCTATCCAGTCCATCGCTCAATTACAATCGCCTTTTGCGACTTCACTTCTTTCAAACCCAACTCCACACCACCACCACCACCACCACCACACAACCAACCGTCAAGATGGGCTTCATCGGTGACCTCGTCGGCAAGATCTTCCACCGCGACCTGACCACGGTCGACGGCAATGTCGCTCTCATGGCGCGTGAGGTCAAGGTCTTCTCGGGCAGCCTCCCGGTTTGCCACAAGAAGCGCGATGCCGTCATGGGCAACTGGGAGGTGCCGCGCGCCGACACCGGCGCCAACGTCTGCCACGCCCCGGCCGACCACCTGAACAACTGCCGCAACCAGGCCCACGAGCAGGCCTCCAAGGGCCAGAGCATCAAGGTGTCTGAGCCCTCCAATGGCGGTAAGTTGACCGAACGAACGACGCACCCCATCCAGGCCCTATACATTCATCCTCCTTACTAACGCATATCTTCTTCTCTCTCCCCAGTCATCCAGTTCGAGCACGTCCCTGCTGGCTGCCTCGACCTCGTCGTCGTCCTCGCCGGCGACTGCGACACCCATCAGCCCCCCGCCGGCTGCGGCCCCGGATGCGTCCAGTACAAGGACCTCAACCCCGCCCATCTCCAGCAGCTGTGCAAGTACCTCTAAGGGAAGCCGGCTCTGCTAGCTAGCTAGCTCCTCTACCTCTCTCCTTTGTCATTGGCTCTGTACTGGGTGGCGTTCTGGGACATCTTGGGCATCGTGGGCGTTGGTCTGGCACTGGTGCATGGATCATTGGTCGGTTTATAGATGAAGCTAGAGCAAGCAATGCATTAGGTGCTCGCCTCTGGTAGGCGGCACCCTGGAACATCTTGACTCGTTCGCTGCGTACCTCCAGTCCGTGATTGCTTCATTTTGAATACTTACCTAGGTAAGGTACCAGGCTAGCTGTGGCCCGAGGCTGCACTCGCGAGAGAGGAAGAAGACTCAGGAGGAACTGGGAACTCGCTTCTCGCTTCATCAATAATCACATGCAATCGTGATATGACTACTACTTACGGGAGCATTTCATTGGTACCTAGTCACCTACGATGCACCTTACCTTGGTCATCAAGTTCCATTCAGGGCGCTTGGCCCGTGAAGCCGAACCTAATACATCATGATCGCTAAGATGTCAACATCAAACCGACATGGTCGACCCAGCGACAGTCCTGTGTCGATGCCATTCATAATTATGCCATGCGCATGCACAGAATTCCATCTCATGTTACTGGCCTAGATCCACACTCAAATCTACTGAAGATGGGGTTAGAGCAGCGTTGGCACCGCTAAGCGCAGGCGTTTGCCTTTGGCTTCGCTCATTTACTTACCTATGGGAGCTTCAAACGTAGTTCATGATCGCTGAGCTACGGTACATGCGCCAGGCTACGGTTGCATTGAAAGTCGTTGGTGTTTCCGTGGTGGATCAAAAAGTATGGATGCCTTCGACCCTGCGCCGCACCAGCCGCCGTCTGGTGTTGAGCGTTGGCGCGCTTCGTTGACAGATACACTACGCCGCAGGGACCCGCGTTTACGGGCACCATTGCCATTGAAGGGACATGGGGGACTTGTGTTGAAACGCCAAGCCTGGAAATGCGCCTCTTCCGTCAGAAATAAGGACGGCGCGCGGCAGAGCGGCGCAGCGCGGCTCGGCAGGTACCGACTGGGCGGTGCATGCGGAATGATGTCGAGGGCCTGGAGATTGGGTTGGTAGGAATGAGGCGAGGACTCCATCTCCGCTGAGCGTGCCGCGACGTCCCAACTTGTGAATACGCTGCATGTTTCAGGTCCGGCCCAGCGCGTATTGCTGCTGTTGGCCTGTATGTTTCTAGTTCACGATGGACGTGTTCGCCCCTTTTATGCCGGGTGCCACTTACCCATGTCTTGGCACTCTGGGCCAGGCTGCTGCACTCATCCAACACTTCGTGATCGCGAGATCACAGTAAGCTAACGTTCGACTTCTACTGTCGTCGACAAATTGCTAGCAGACGGGTCTGACCAAACACCGTGTTCGGTCTCTGACTATCCCGCCGATCACGAACCATGCATCCGCACACGGAGAAAGAACTTACATATACTCTTCTCATAGAGTTATTGGCGTAAGGCCCCAAGCGCTCCAGGCATGGTGTTGCATACGTGTGTGTTTAGAGATTTCTAAACTGACCACGACACCCCGTCCTACAGCCATCAGTTCGCTTTCCCCGTGAGATGGTACGTGAGCTCGGGTTCAAGATCCCGTTCGACCTCTAACCAAAAATCACAGGATCGAGACGCAAGACTTCATTCTCGGGGACGCCCAGGCGGAGAGGATCATTGAAGTCGGCCCCACCAATGTCCTCGCCAACATGATGAAGCGGACGTGGGGCGAGAAGTACGCGCTGAGAGACCAGTTCCAAGGTATCCAGAGACAGTTCCTCGGGCCAGCAGATGGCCAGCAGGTCTACTACTCCACAGGCCCTGCGGAGGAATCAGCGGAAGAAAGCGAAACGGAGCAGAACCCTTCCCAGTCCGTCACACGGCGGAGCGAGCCCACGGTGCCGGATGTGGAGGCCGTCTCTCAGCTCCCACCACCGCCCACAGCTTCACCGCAGGCTGCCGACGAGGGCTCTGCAGCAGGCCCCGTCGAGCAATTACCGGATGCCGACGTTGCGCCTTCTGATATAGTGCTGTGCATCATCGCAACGAAGCTCAAGAAAAGCCCAGGCGATATCCCCTTGGGAAAGACCATCAACCAGCTCACTGGCGGTAAGTTGCGAATGGAAAAGGAAGCAGCTGATTGAAGGTGTCGTCGTTTTCTGACTTGTTCTTACAGGAAGGTCGACGCTCGCCAACGAGATCGTAGGAGACCTCCTCGCCGAGTTCCCGGGCCGGCTGCCCGACAGGCCCGAGGAGGTCGGGCTGGGTGAGCTCTGCGAGATGCTGAAGACCAACCACGGAGGGCGACTCGGCAAGCAGACCAGCTCACTGGTGTCGAGAATGATCTCGTCCAAATTCGCAGGCGACTACGGACAAGCCCGCATCCGCCAGACCCTCCAAGACAGATGGGGACTCGGCCCTCGGCGCCAAGACGCCGCCTTGCTTCTGGCGGTCCCCAAGCAGCCGGCCAGTCGCTTTCCCACTCCCGCCGACGCGGAAGAGTTCCTGGCCAACGTGGCGGCGGAGTACTGCAAGCGGGAGGGTCTGTCGTTGCCTTGCCAAACTGGCGCTGGACGAGGATCGGGCGCCTATTCCGCGGTGGTAGATGCCAAAGCCCTCGAGATCGCCAACGAGAGAAACGCCGCCTTGCTCCGCGATGTCGTGGACGTGCTCCGGAGTCACCTAGGGAAGTCTGGCCCAAGCGAAAGCGCCGCCAATCCCCTCGATATCTCATCGTCAAATCCCACTCCCGCCGGGCTCGCCGAACAGCTCGAGCTGTGGCTCGACGAGCACGGCGAAGAATACGCCGAAGGCATCACCCCGCAATTCGACATCCGCAAGATGCGCGTGTACGACTCGTACTGGAACTGGTGCGCGCAGGACATCGAGCTGCTGCTCGACCTGTTCCGCCACCCCGACGCCGAGCACGCGGCGCGCATGCGCCAGCTGACAACCAGCATCGTCAACCGCGCGTGCGACCGCTCTCTCGAACAACTCGCGTACGCCCGCTCGCGCCTGCTGGCAGAGTCCTCCGCATCACCCAACAAAGGCCTCACCACCGCGGTGCAGATGCTCTACGACGCCTGCCGCGCCGCCACACACCGCGATCCCGTCTTCATCGACCTCACCGCCAGCACCGCGCCGCTCACCACCATCGACGTGCACGGCGACATCCGCGTGGCCGCCCTCCCCCGCCCGCGCGACAGCCTCCAAGGTCAAAACCAGGGAGGAGGCCCTCTCAAATCCGCCACGACGCCCACCTTCCCCTCCCCCACCTACTACTTCCCCATCCAAACCTTCCCCGCCGGCATCGCGACCTTCTCGCAGGACCACAGTCTCGCGTACGCCGAAGACCTCGCGCGCGCGCGCCACTCGGGCTTCACCTTCCGCGGCCGCAACATACTGCTGACGGGCGCCGGGCCGGCGTCCATCGGGCAGCACGTGCTGCGGCACCTGCTCTCGGGCGGGGCGCGCGTGACCGTCACGACGAGCAGCCTGTCAACCGAGACAGCAAGCGCATTCCAGCGGCTGTACATGCGGCATGGCGCGCGGGGCGCGGTGCTGCGGGTGGTGCCGTTCAATCAGGGCAGTCGGCGCGATGTGGAGGGGCTCGTGCAAAGCTTGTGTGATGAGGACGAGGAGTGGGATCTGGATTTTGTGGTGCCCTTCGCGGCGCTGGCGGCCGGCGGGCGGGATGTGGAGAACGTGGATTCGAGGGCTGAGCTCGCGCACCGCGCCATGCTCACCAACCTGCTGCGGCTGCTGGGCGCGGTGGCGCGGGGCAAGCGGGCGCGTGGGGTGGTGACGCGCCCTGCGACGGTGGTGCTGCCGCTGTCGCCGAACCATGGCGTCATGGGCGGGGATGGGATGTATGCGGAGGCGAAGCGCGCGCTGGAGACGTTGCTGGTCAAGTGGACGTCGGAGGCGTGGCAGGAGTATCTGTCGCTGCTTGGGGTGGTTATAGGCTGGACGCGCGGCACGGGCCTGATGGATGGGAATGATGCCGTTGCGCAGGCAGTGGAGGAGACGCTGGGCGTGCGCACGTTTGCGGCAGACGAGGTGGCGGCGCATATTGTGACGGCGATGGGCGGGAGGATGAATGCCGCGTGTCAGGCGGTGCCGCTGGTGGTGGACCTTGGGTGCGGGTTGGGCGATGTGCCGGGTTTTGGAGCAAGGCTGGGGAGTCTCCGGCGTGCGTTGCATGATGAGGCGGAGGTGCGACGAGCCATTCGGGTGGAACAGGAGCGAGATGCCGCTGTGCTCGCGGGTTGTGATGGCGGCGAAATCGGAAGGGTCATCGGTGTGCAGCAGCAGCAGCAGCAGCCACAGCTTTCTGCGCGAGCCAATCTGCGTGTCCACTTCCCGCGCCTTCTCGACTATGACAGCGAACTCCAACCGCTTTCTTCGATCTTGTCGGGCATGGTGGATCTCAGCCGTGTCGTCGTGGTAACGGGGTTCGCAGAGCTTGGTCCCTACGGCAGCAGCCGGACGCGCTGGGAAATGGAGAAGACGGGCGCCTTGTCTCTCGAAGGTTGCGTCGAGCTGGCCTGGATGATGGGCATGATCAAGCACGGCTCCGGCGTCGCCAAGAACGGTACTCCGTTCTCCGGATGGGTGGACGCGGAGACACTGTCCCCTGTGACGGACGCCGAGATTTACGAGCGGTACATGTCTCGCATCCTGGAGCACACGGGACTCCGCAAGCTTGAGCCGGGAATCTGCGACAATGGGTACGACCCGGAGCGCAAGGAGACGCTGCACGAGGTTGTCCTCCAGCGCGACTTGCCGCCGTTCGAGGCTGCCCGCGACGTGGCCGAAACGCTCAAACGTCGGCACGGCGACAAGGCGGTCGTCACGGAGGATGCGTCTGGCAGCTGCCGCGTCCAGCTCCGAGCCGGCGCTGCAGTCATGGTACCCCGCGCGTCGCGCTTCAACCGCACCGTGACCGGCCAGATCCCCACGGGCTGGTCTGCCAAGCGGTACGGCATCTCGGACGAGATCATCGAGCAGGTCGATCCCGTCACCCTGTACACCCTCGTCTGCACGGTCGAGGCATTCCTCAGCGCCGGCATCGTGGATCCGTACGAGTGGTACCAGCACATCCACGTCTCCGAGCTAGGCAACTGCATCGGATCCGGGATGGGCGGCGTCTCGTCGCTCCGCAAGATGCACCGGGATAGGTACATGGACAGGGCGGTGCAGGGAGACATCCTGCAGGAGACCTTCGTCAACACCATCGGTGCGTGGATCAACATGCTGCTGACCTCGTCGGCTGGGCCCATACGCACTCCCGTTGGAGCATGCGCAACCTCCCTGGAGTCCTTGGATGCCGGCGCAGACCTCATCATGAGCGGGCAAGCCAAGGTGTGCATCGTCGGGGGTGTGGACGACTTCGTCGAGGACGTATCGTTCGAGTTCGGCAGCATGAAGGCCACCTGCGACACGGATGCCGAGACAACTGCCGGCAGGAGTCCGCGGGAAATGTCTCGCCCTACCGCCTCCTCCCGGTCCGGCTTCGTGGAGGCGCAGGGGTGCGGCGTGCAGGTCCTAACCTCGGCGGAGCTCGCGCTGGAGATGGGCCTGCCCATCTACGGGGTAGTGGCGTTCACAAGCATGTCGGCAGACAAGGCGGGCCGGTCTGTGCCAGCGCCCGGAAAGGGTGTGCTGACCAACGCGCGGGAGGTCCCCTCCACAAGCTCGCGGTTACCAGGTCTTCTCAGCCTAGACCACCGTCGTCTACTCCTCAACCAGCGACGCGAACAAATCGCCCAGCAGGTCAAAGACAGACTCGCTCTCCTCGACGAGGAAATCACCCTCCTCCGCCAGTCGCAGAGCGTAGACGACGCCAACCTCCAGCTCCACCACACCACGAGCACCGCCGCCATCCACGCCGACGCACACCGCCAAGAAGCCGACGCGGCCTTCACCCTCGGCAACACCTTCTACCGCCACAACCCGTCCATCTCCCCGCTCCGCGGCGCGCTCGCCGTCTGGAACCTCACCATCGACGACCTCTCGGCCGCTTCTTTACACAGCACCTCGACGATCCAAAACGACCTCAACGAGCCCTCCGTGCTCCAAACCCAACTCACCCACCTCCGCCGCTCCCCGGGCAACCTACTCCCCTGCGTCAGCCAGAAATGGCTCACCGGCCACGGCAAGGGCGCGGCGGGCGCGTGGATGGTCAACGGGTGCCTGCAGATGCTGGACGAGGGGGTCGTGCCGGGCAACCGCAACGCGGATAACGTCGACGCGCGGCTGCGGCAGCATGGTGGGCTTGTCTTCCCGCATGAGACGCTGCCGGCGGGGGATATCAAGGCGTGCTCGGTTACGTCGTTTGGGTTCGGGCAGAAGGGCGCGCAGGCGCTGCTTGTGCATCCGCGGTATTTGTTTGCTGCTGGTGTGTCGAGGGAGCGGTATGCGGAGTATGCAAGGAGGAGGGAGGAAAGGTGGCGGAGGGCGAGTCGGGCGCTGGTGGAGGGGATGATGTACGAGAATTTGGTTGGGGCGCGCGTGAAGAGTGAGACGCCGTATCCGGCTGGGAAGAATGTGGAGGCGTTGTTGGATCCGACGGCGAGGTTCGGATTTGTGGCTTGAGGGGGTGTGGCAGACAACGGCTGGTGCAAGGAGTTCGGAACGAAACGGTGGGCTCTGGGCATATTGTTTAGCGTACATGGTTAGAGGTAACTGCCCCTATTAGCAATACTAGACAAATGGACCCCCGATCTGGGAATGATGCATTGTAGCATCCAAGTCTCTCATACGAGAACTCACCCGCCGTGTTGAGCAGGTCACTCTCGACCCAGAGCTGGGCAGGTGTGTGGAACAGTAACCTCCCCTTCACTTAAGGATCGAAAGATTACACCGACCGCATTTAATAAGTTTATTGCTCACAGAGACATCTGTAGTACTGTGGCTGACGTCGATGCGTTTCTGGTGCTCTTTGTCACCTCGGCGACCAGCGTTTACCCGGTTTGGAGGTTGGATGTTGAGAACCGATGCTGGCCCAACGGAAAAGGAGCGATATTGCGCCGCGTTCCTCACTCATCCTTCCAGCTGGATGTTGTGCCTCCTTGTAGCTTGTTCCAGGCCCCTGGCACCGTCCAACGAACCTGAGTTCGACAAATTGTTAACGACGGCGGAGGAGTGTCAACAAACGTTGGGTTGTTTGGGAGAACAGGCGTGAATTGACGATAAATCACTCTGTATGATAAGACAAGGTACCGAAGGCCCACTCTGATTTCGCTGCTGAGCGAAACGCGACCCACTTTGACCAAAGTCGTTGCTCGATCGGTATCGAGATACCCCGGTGAATGTTACACGGTTTTGAATCTTTCAACGAAGTTTTCAGCAACAACACGCAGAAAACCTTCAACATGGCCGCGCCGCCCGATTTGAGGGTGCTTTGCCGCAGGCTGGACTCAACAGAGGTTGAGGATCTCCCACGGCTCTGTCCGCTACTTGTCGGTCATGTGCTGCGCTGTGGGCAGGCGCTGTCGGCGGCGCATGATGCAAAGGCCAAAGATCGAGCCGGGTCAGAAACGCCCATGCTGGTGCACAAACTCAGGACGCATATCACGACACTGCTGAACGGCAAAAGCCCCGCTGGCCGGTTTGCTGCTGTATGTCTGGTAAAGGCTGTCATTGACGCCGGCGGATGGGAGACCCTGCGAGCAGCAGACCCCTGGCTCAAGGGCTTGATTGGAGTTGTGCAGGTGAGTTCTGGCAGTTACCAGCATGAGATGCGTTCCGAAGACTGACGCTCCCAGAAATCCGATCCGCTGGCATCAAAAGAGCTGGCCATCGTTGCCTTGACCAAGATCTACGTGCTGCTCCAGGGCTACCAGACCTTGATCCGCGAGATGGCCACGCCCACTCTGCCGAGCTACGTAACGGCCTGCCTACAGCTCATCAAGCCGCCGGCCTCGGGCAGACCACTCAGAGTCCCGGCGACCTTTGTTGACACCGTCGCCTGCTCTCTTTCCAAGCTGGTCGTGCTCTACCCAACGACTCTACGACCCTTTGCCACCCAGATGAAGGCTGCACTGAGGGCGTACATCGCGCCAACCTCGTCGGACTCGTCCCTCGTCCCTGAGGGCCTCAGAGACAGTTCTCGACGCCTGTACATTTTGCTGTCTTACACGGCGCCGAAGAACAGCAGCAGCGAGGAGTGGGCCAAGGCCATACGCTCGACCATTATGGGCTGCCATGCTGCTGTCGACCAGGTGTTCCGGGCTGTGGTCGAGTCGTGGGAGTCTACCACTGGCTACCGAAGCCAGGCCACACGCCCTGGTGCGGATCCTTCCGGCGGCGGCGACACGGCCGAGGAGCTGCCTTCATGGACAGGCGTCCAAGCTGGCTCGGAGCGGCTCATTGGTCTCCTGGATTTTCTCTCCGCCTATCTCGACAACCCGACGAAGGCGCCCGTTACACTCCCGCTCGGCGAGCTACTGGATCTGACCGGAAGGATAACGCTTGTGGCGCCGCCTTCCACCGGCACCGAAGACTCCAACCAGACGAATCCTGCCATCGGACGAGACGAGAGGGCCGAGCTATGGAGCGTCCTCCCGGACATCCACATCGCCGTGATGCGCATGCACGCCGCGCTGATTCGCCGCCTTCGTGAGAACGCAGTGCCCCTGGCAACCGACATGCTCGACCAAATGGTCCGCGTCTTCACCGCCAGCCGACACCTCCCCGCAATGCGCGCGGCCGCGTACACGCTCACCAAGGAGCTGCTCCTGCTCTCCGGTCCCACCCTCCCCAAACTCACCGTCGACTCCCTCACCCCCCTCATCCAATCAACCTGCCACGACACCCTCCTCGGCACAGGCTACCTCAACCAACCCCCCGCCCAAGAACCACAACCCACCACCACCACCACATCCACCCAAAAACCCCCCAAACCCAACCCCAACGCCACAGCCTCCACCAACGCAGACGCCTACCTCACCACCCCCTCCCCGTCCACCACCACCACCTCGTCCCCTTCTTCAACCCCCTCAACCCAAAACGCAACAACCCTCCTCCCCAACCTCCTCTCACACCTCCCGCAACCCCACCTCGCGCCCGACCAACGCGCCCTGCTGGACCGCACCGCCGTGCTCGCCCACAACAAGCCGGCCCTGCTGGCCAGCTGCCTGCACCCCTACCGCGACGCGCGGGGGCGCTACTACGCGAGCGTGCTGCCATTCTTGGTGCGGCAGTTCCCGCGGGACCAGGACGTGGAGGTGTTGAGGAGTAATCTTGTTCGTGTTGGGAGGGGTGTGAATGGGAGGGGTGGAGGGGAGGGGTTGGAGATGGGGCGGTGGGAGATGGGTTTTCAGGCGGGGTTGGTTGGGGTGGAGGAGGGGGCGGTTGGTGATGGCGGGGATGCGCGGGGGGGCGATGGGGATGCGGTAGTGGGAGGTGAGGAAGAAAAGGTGACGGAGGAGGAAGGGAAGGATAAGAAGGGGGTTGGTAGCAGTAGCTGGGGCGTGGAGATGGAGGTTGACGCTGCGGCGGCGCCCGCAGACGATAATCCCTTTGCGGCGGTGGTGGTTACCGCCGGAAGGGAAAAGCAGGAGGATGGCTCAAAGTCGCCGCTCAAGCGCAAGAGCGAGCTGTTTGACGGCGCGGCGGGCAACGCGCCCAAGCGGGTCGACACGGGCAAGGCGCAGCCGCAGGTCGCTGTCATGTCCCAGGCTGCGGCGTCGGTTGGGGAGAAAGGGGGTGACGAGGGCGGGGACGAAAGTGATAGCGAGGGGAGCGTGCAGATTGACATGACGCTGGAGGATGACGAGGAGGAGGAGGAGGAGGAGGAGGAGGAAGATGATGAGTAGAACGCTTGGATTCTAGGCTTAACGACTTATAGTGTATAAAGCTTGATAGAACTGTAAATCTGCGCATTGTTTTACACATTCCACAAGCCAAAAGCATGTTTATTGTAGCTGCGGTTGTAAGGACGTCCAGATACTCCCCGGTCACAGTCAAATCCTAGCCGTGTTGCCAGTCAACCTCCGCAATGAGGCTAACTTCCTGATATCTTCCCACGCCAAAATCTCAAACGCCATACCTGCCGCCCGCCACAATCGGGCATGCCGCCCCATGTCCATGAAAATGCCGCCAAACTGCAAATAAACACCAGGTGATAAACGACAACCCTATCAACGACCCCAAATACCTCTCCCGTCGACGAAACAGAAATGAAAAGCGAGGAGAAGCTCAATCCCTCAGCCAAGCCCGCCTCTTCTCCTCCTTCTTCGCCTTCCTCCTCTCCTTAAACGCCTTCAGCTCCGCACGACTGGGCTTCTTGCCCGCGCGCTCCGCCTTCAGACTCCGGCCGTCGTGCATGTTGGCAGCCGCATCCACATCGAAGAACGCGCGCATCTGCCGCCGACTCTTGGCCTCGTCGCTGTGCCGCTCCGCGCCCTGCTCGGCCGTCTGCCACGCGCCCGTGTGCCGGTTGAACAGGCCCGCCGTTGTGTGGTCCTCCGCGAGCTGCTGGCCTTCGACGAGGGTGGTGCTGGCTGGGGCAGGGGGAGGGGCGCGCAGGGCCTGCGCGTACCATGCGTTCTCGTCGTAGTCGCCGTGGATGGCCGGGTTGTAGCCGCCGGCGATGGAGGTTGGGTTGCTGATCAGGCCGGTTTGGGGGTCGGTGGCGGGTAGCGGGGCGGCAGATGTGGTGCTTGCTGCGGGGGTAGCAGCTGCTGCTGTTGCTGTTGATGTCGGAGCGCCGCCGGTCGGTACCCGCGGGTTCTCCTTCTGCCAGACGCCGGTGAAGCGGTTGTAGAACCAGTAGCTCTGGTCGTTGGGGTTCCAGTGAAAATCCCAGCCGTCGTCTTCGGCCGCGGGTACGGGTTCCGCGGGGAGGGGTGGCGCGGAGGGGCCGCCGGGAAGCGGCTCGTTTGGCAGTGGAGGTGCGCTGTGATTTTGATCTGGGAGAGGCTCGTTGGGGAGCGGGGGCTGGGTATCGGAGGTGGATTTCGTTGTTGTTTCGGAATCGCGCGGTTCAGAGACGTCGGACCCGGAATACTCGCCCTCGGACGCCGCGTCTGACGGAGACGGAGCCTCATCTGCGTCGGCTGGCCGAGGACTGCTCTCCCTAGTCTCAGCCGGATCTGGGACTTGGCCTGGCTCGCCCTTGACGCTGTCTTCGAGGCTCTCAACACCCGCCTCGGTTGGAGGGGCCGGTGCTTCGGTGGGCGGTGGTGTCGCCATGGCCCGGCTATCACACGAGATTCTTCCAACAAAATGAATGTCGAGGACGGTTTGAAGCGCACTCTAGAGTAGCTGCTGAGAGATGCAAGACAAGACGCAGAGAGAAGTGATTGATGATCAGAGCAGTTGGAGCAAGCACTCAAGGTGATGTTGATGCTGCAACTTTGTCTCGGGATGGGACTTTGACCCACTTCGCGCCGAGCAGTGCCGTGTTGTTGGTAAAATGATGCATCTATCCGTAGCGATGGAAAGCGGCATTGATTCGCGATTGTTTTCGACAATCGGGGAAATGCTGTCGGATTCCTGCATGCTCAGCTCCAAATGTGGGGCGAATGATGGCTGCCGGAGCATCGCAGCCAATCACCATGGACCTTCTACAGAGTAGGCCTCTGGGTAACCCCGCACACCAGACAATCTGGCGCCTGCTCTCTCCAACTCCCAGTTTATGAACTTTCACTCTGGCAACAACTTCGACACCGCACCCTTGGGACGCGCCCCCGCGTCGGCAGGAGAGCATGATGAACGTAATCAAGGCACGGCATCTTTGACACCCGCAGGCGATGGACATGCCTGAACCGCCTCTGTCATCTGCAACGATTCCGAGCTCCGAGCCACAGCAGCCGCGAGGCGCTGGGGGGCTGATGAGGGTTGCATCACCAGACTGTCTCCCGTCGTCTCCCCGCTGTCGACGATCTACCGTCAGCTCTCCTTCCCCGGCTTTTCACTCGGTTGCCGGCACGTTCCATGTTTACCACGTCATACGCAATCGCTGCGTCCAGCGGTCCATCCCGGGCGCAAACAGGAAGTCATCGACAGAGCGCCTCCGCTCGGCGCTGCCCGCGCCGTTTCAGGTTCAGAGTCCGCTGCCCGGGAAGAGCAACCGCTCTGTGATAACGCGAATGCGGCAGCGTCGCATCTAGCACGCAATATACGCAAGCGCTTCCCTCCTTCCCTGGATTTGGGGTTCGCCGTAGCATTAGCGAGAGATTCCAGCATGCGTTGAGCATTCGACTCGCCCAATTTTAGGTCCGCCATCCGGGCCTCTGTTTTAGCCGGATATGATCGATGGCCGCCAAGGTACGCACACCTTATATGGCAAAATGCTGATCCTGGCTCCGGTCCACTGCTGCCGTTGGACTGTCGTCTGCTCGTCCTCCCACGCGGGCGGGCGCCGATTCGCTGGCGCATTTGGCATTGCGTTCCTGGTCCGGCCCGTCTTCTGGTCGGCCGGAGCCCTACAGTAGCGTTGCTGTGGAGTGAGTGAGAAGAAAGCCCCGCCCTGGGCGGCCTCGTCAACAGCGGTCCGCTCCAACTCCGGGTTTTGGGTCGCCGTTGCAACCCAGAAGGCATTGACCAATTGATTCAACTCCAACAGCTCGCTGAGCTTGGAGGCGAACCCTCCAAGCCATCCATGGCTATAAACAGCCAGAAATGTCCGTCTGCCCTTCCCCTCCCCCGGCCGGGACTCGCGAGGCGCAGTTGCCGGTACCTGGATCCCGCTACCTTTATTTGTCTGGGTCTTTTCCTGCCCTGCCCCAAACCTTAGCCGTTGCTGCCTGTCTCGTGGTTCCATATAACGGTACTTGATCCAAGCTCGGCTCCGTCAGCTCAGTCCCAAGCTTTCCCTCTTGCACGCAGCCTTCTGCTCCGAATCTCACGCTTTGTCGCACCACAGTGCATGCGCTCCTCATCCGGAGCTGAAAGCGTGAATCGCACACGGGCATTCGCCCACACAACCAAGATGGAGCCTTTAAAGCGGCTGTCGTGTCTACCAGCGTCACTCACCTCACTCGTCCTGCTCATCTCAACCACTATTCCATTAGCTGCCGCGGGACCTGCCGTGACGGATGATTCGAAATGCGGCTGCTACCTCACCGGCGGCGACACGAACCGGACCTTCTTCGATGACCATCGGTTCTTCGACTTCCGCTCTCTCTCCCAGTATGCCGGCGTACCAGCGGTCATCCAGGACTCGGGCTCCACCGCGCAAGCCGCCGTATCGAGCGACTACTTCTCCAGCACCGACTGGACCAACTTCTGGATGCTCGGCAACTGGAACAACAGCAACGGCGCCCGCTCCGACGCCTCCGTCTTCATGGTCAACTCGCCCAGCAACGTCTACATCGAGAAAAACAGCGACGCCAGCCCGGAATCCCAGACCTTCCTCACCCTGCGCACGCAGCGCCTGAAGGACTTCCAGACCGCCTCCGAGATCGAATCGGCCTCGGCCAAGTTCAAGTACGTCTCCCTGCGCATGCGTGCGCGCACCGTCGGCGCCAACGGCGCTATCACCGCCATGTTCACCTACCGCGGCGCCGACGAGCTCGCCAAAGTGCAGGAGTCCGACCTCGAGATCCGCACCCAGGACCAGCGCAACCTGGTGCACTACACCAACCAGCCCGCCTACACGGACGCCGGTGACACCGTGCCCCAAGCTACCGTCAACGCGACGCTGCCCCATGGGCGCAACTGGACCGACTGGGCCACCTACCGCATGGACTGGTCCCCGGGCAGCACGACGTGGTACGTCGACGACGCCCAGGTCGCCCAGATCCAGTTCCAGGCGCCCCGCGACGAGAGCAATCTCATTCTGAACGCGTGGAGCGACGGCGGCGCGTGGACGGGGAATATGAGCCACGGCGATGCGGCGTACCTCCAGGTGCAGTGGTTGGATATGGTCTTTAATAACACCGAGGTGCGCAATACCGCCAGGAAGAGGGATGCGGCTGCTGGCCAGTGTGCGGCCGTTTGTAGCATCGACCAGACGCCGCAGGTGGGGAAGCCGGTTATGTTGTGGAGCACGGGGCCGGCGCCGGGAGGTTCGGGGTCGGGGCAGCCGAATGCGGGTGTCGGGTTGGCGGCGTGGGTTCCTGCGGGCGTGGCGGTTTTGATGGTTTTGTTGTCGACTGGGTTGTCGGTATAGGCGTGGGGAGTGTTTCCGACGACTGTGTTACGGCGTTGGTGGTGGGTATTGTCTACTGCGAGATACCGTCTTCTTCTTCCACGTATACATATACCTGGTGAGGCTGGGAGGTCGGTTCATGTATCCAGTTCAAACGGTTCTTGGGGATGCGAAGTCTGGTATGTAGGAAGGTGTCCAAACCGCATCATCACTGCGCTCAAACATCCCTAAACGTAGCGAGGTTGTCTCGTGCCATGTGCGTGTCATCACTGACGAGAGGTACCGCGACTTGACTAGGTACCCTAACGATGTTGGTGGGCAAGGTGCCTTCAGCTGCTATGCGTTGCGATGGTACTCCTAATGTTGGCCTCTCAGTTGTTGCTCTGCCCATATCATGTCTCCGGCTACCTCTCCCTATCACATACGACCATACGCAGTAGAGAACTCGGGATCCCGTCCGCTCTCCCTTAGATAAGCTACTGACGGCCAGACTAGTAGTTGGGTCGGTGACGACCAGCGAATCCCTGGTGTTGTATGTTTTTGCTCATTGTTTGTACCCTGGAACACTGTGTGGAGTTGGTGGTGGAGCTGTCACTTCCAGCCACTGACTAGACCCTAACCCAGGGCAAGGCAAAACGCATGTAAATGTCCGCCCTTTTCTTGTCTGGTTGGACTTCGACGTTACGCATGGGTAACTGGCATATGAATTTGGTCGAATCCGGAGTGCCAAAGATGAGTAAAATGAGTAAAACAGGAAATGGTGTAGTGACTAGATCATGACTAAATCATAGTTAGTAACATGCTGTCCGGTCTACAGACGCCCACTGTCCACTACGATAATATCCGTAGGCATCGGCGTTGATGCCACGGAGGTACGGACAATGTGGACTCAACCCATTCTTGCTGTCGCAAGGTAAACACTGAACTTCGCAGTAGTCGAGTTTCGGATTGATGCATTGTTGGTAGGTAGTCTTCTCTATTGGAGCTGATCACCGCTCTGCAGCACATGCTATAAGCATTGCCAGCCACTAGCTTCCTCCGCGGTCCTATCCTGTGACTTGTGCTGATCCCCATGGATGAAAGCGAGCCTTAGGTTTGGTTAGGTAGCAATTAGGTTAGTTGCAACAACAGTAGAGCCTGTGTTCAATCCCTTTGAAGCTTGCGACATTTGCTGCGGAAACTGACTTGAGACCAACCTAAGGTTCCCTACACCCCTACCGAGATCCTATCTACCGCAGTTTCTTTGAGGCCGCTTCCAGAAGTTTGGATATTCTGGCCAGGCTCTCATACATGTCGTCAGGGAGAGTTTCCAAGTTCATCATCCCCTCAAGAACAACATCCGCAGCCCGAATATCACTCAAAACCGCCCGGTTTGCATCCCGCAGTTCCGCGATTTCGCTCACGGCCTGCTCATTCCGCGTTTGCAGTCTCTCATTGTTACGTTTCAG
This sequence comes from Chaetomiaceae sp. R4402, assembly GCA_023628555.1. Taxonomy (NCBI): domain Eukaryota; kingdom Fungi; phylum Ascomycota; class Sordariomycetes; order Sordariales; family Chaetomiaceae; species Chaetomiaceae sp. R4402. The sequence goes on along the minus strand of JAMAKO010000038.1, from coordinate 132,193 downwards.
CTGCGTAACATTGTTCGAGGTTATTCCGGCCGCCGGTTGCGCCCTAGAAGACAAGGGCTCAGTTTGTCTTGACTCCGTTTGGATTGATGTCGCCGGCGTCGAATCGACATTGCTGCCGGAATGAGTATCTGACAGCGTCCACAGAGTCGTACCACTAAAGTCCGTCGTTAATTGCGTGTGCCCAACTGAGGGTTCAAGCAGTGGCTGGCAGGATTCAAGACGGGAATGGAGAGAGTTTGAGACACCATAAGGTGCTGTTGTGTATTCTGGGGGATCTGTGACCCAGGCGATCCGAATCTGGTACAAGTGTCAACGGCGCTGGCAAACATTGGATGTATTGAGCTTGGAGCATAAGGAAGAGTATATTTACCCATTAGAAGTGATGAAGTTGTCTAAATGGGAAAATGTAACGTCTGTGAAGTCCACGCTGGGGAGAGTGATCGACAGATTGCGGCCAATGTAGTCTGAAAAAAAAAAGTCAATGACGACAACCTACCAAGTTCTTGCCGAGAGGTAGGTAGATATCAAGAAGGAAATGTGGGAGTCCAGTGTGCTTACAAGGGTAATAGGACAACTTCATCATGGACTCGTCCATTGTGTCCATACCCGGAATGAGGAGCCGGAACAATTTCCACCACGTATCTTCTTCCGACGAGGTGGAACTGCACAGACCCTCGATCTCTGTCTCATGATGTGCCTCCATCAGACGGTCGCCCTCTGGTCTGGGTCTTTCCCGACATTTAGCGCTCCGGACATGTTTGCCTTGCTCTGTCTTGGTGTCGAAAGACCGCCAGCAAGTCTGGCATCGGAACGAAAACATGTGTCTCCGGCGGAGGTGATGCCTAACAAAGCTCAGTACCATGCCTGCGGTCGACTGTCAGGTGGAGGGCATAGGTACCTAAGTCGGCAAATGCCATCACAGCCGCCAGCCTCATTTCTGAGTCCTGGCTGAAAGCAGAGCTGGGATGCCTCGTAGGCTTGATATGGACAAGCAAGCCGGGGGCGGAGCCTCACAGGCTCGGGCGATTTCAGACGTCGTCTTTTCCTGCCGGGGTCCTCGGGCTCATCATTCCCGTTTTCGCTCTGCCCAGATTCGCCTTGGTTGCGACGGGAAGTCCCGAGGTCCCTATATTGGCCTCCAGCAGCTTCATGGGTGGCGTTGTTTACGCCTTCACTTGGCTCGGCATCGCACACCGACTCAGCTGTGCCCCGATCGTCGCCACCGTCCGCAGTCTCATCCGGCTCCGCTTCAGAAAGTGACCCGGATGTCCCAGGATCGCCAGTCGCATCGGACCTGGAGATTGATAGAAGCTCAATTCTGATTCTGGCAACACCAACCTGCTTGGGTGGGTGGACTTGTCGACCGGTCTCAACACCACGATCAACTCCAGCGTTGCTGCTCCCAACGACGCGTTGTTCTGGAGATGCAACATCCAATGGTACAGCCGAGTCATGGGCCGAAGGGGTTATCATGTCTTGGGAAGGTTCTTCGGGGATAGGTTCGGTGACCCTGGGGGCAGTCGCTGGCAGAACTTGGGTGAGTTGCCGTATCTCTGTTGCTGCGGGCTCCGAAGCCTGGGCAACAGGCGCTGACTCGAACTTTGGTGACCAAATCGGGTCGAAAGTGTCAAGCTCTCCCAAAACAGTCATAGCGTTGCTGGAATAGACAGTATCCGAAGTGTCTCGAGCGGTATGCGCCAAGGAAGCCTTTCGTGGGGGTATGTCCGCAATATTTACTGGTTTAATCAAGTCCGTGTACTTCAGGCCGGCATGGGAATCGGGAAAGTCGAGTGCCACATACGTTGCCAGCGGCGTAGGTCGCCGTTCCAGAGCTCGCAGACCTGCCACGGAAGAAGGTTCGAACAACAAGTCCAGGTTGGCTAGGTCCCGGTCGAGCTGAGAGTGGATGTGCGATGGAGCGAGAATATTTCTCAGGACGAGGCCGCTCGCAACGTCTACGCTTGCCATGGGGTCGGGAGATGAGCTTCGACGTACAGTTCCCCAAGTAGCGGCGCGAGAGACAACAGAGTTGAGGTCATGGCACTGGCGCTCAAACTTCTCGATGGCGGTCCGAGACGTGCCAGGCCCATCTATATCTTGCGAAATTCCAAGAACAGAGGGTGCGTCGCTCCACGGTCCGGTCTCGCGCATCAGCCTCAAATCAAGCGGTTCCAAGCGGGACAGGTCGTCATCGATGAAGTAGGTTCGGCCCACGACTGGCTTGTTTTGGGTTTCGTGGCCCATCGGTGGTTCTGCATCGCTGACACCCACAAACACCTCCCCGTTTGGCGGTGTCGGCGGTCCCAAGTCGAGGAGGGTCTGATCAGCCGTGTTGACCTCGCTAGCCCAGCCAGATACCATTTCATTGTTCCTGTCGGCCATTCGACTCGTAATCATGTCTCGGAAGCTGGAAAACAAGGAGCGATGGAGGGATGTGTCTATGCTTTTGCGCCGTGCTCTAACATACCGATCGAGGCTTGCATTTGCTGCTTCAGGGGTGTCGAAGTGGGTGACATGACGACGGCCGGAGCCTTCGGCATTGCCTTCCTTCGCTTCTTCCCCGGCACGATGGTGCGAAGATTGCTGAACCATTTGAACGATAGAAGTGAACTTGTGCAATTAACGACTGTTTTTGTGTGGCACTCAGCTCATCAAGCCGTTATGGGCAGCGAGGTAATGGTTCCAGTTGTCCATGGAATATTTCACATGTTGCGGCTGAAGTCGTGCAGGTGAGCTGGTGTGGCCACTGCAAGCACAAGTGTGGAACGACATACTGGCAGTACACAAATGTGTGCGCCACGTCACACAATTGGCTCGTTCATACATGCACACACCACTCTCACGAAAGTTGGCTACAGTCACGATTCGAACAGCACCCACAGCTCAAGAGTGCATGACCCAACACCATCAAGGAGATGAGATGGGGCGGTGTTCAGAACTTGAAAACTCCCCAGTCTGCGATTCATCAAATCTGATGCGGCACCCCCCCTTCATGAATAACAGTACCTGTGGACAAGTGTCGACGACTTGCGACTTGTGCTGACAGGGGGAACTAACACCAGATGGGGGCGATCATACATAAGTGCACGCCAAGTTCAAGTTGGGGTTCTCCAGGATCTTAGATTCATAATACGAGGTGATGTCGAAGATCAAGTCGTCTCCTGAGATCATTTGTCCACATTCCCTTCGATCCGTGCCATCATCGTTCGCCTTACTGCAGCTTTTGGATGTAATTCATAGGTAGAAAAGCTCCTCGCCATCCTTACGTAGGTGCCTACCTCTTTACACTCGGTCATTCCCACCTATCTCTAACCCCCACCGAAGTCAAGAAAGTCGGATATCGTGCAATGCGAACACACGCCAAGAAGACTTGTCGCGGTCCCAGAATTCCCAAATCCAAGCACAAGCAGTGAGTCTATACCTACATAACATACCTCGGTAGCTGAACTGTCTACGGCAAGAACACCGACATGCTCAGAGAACTTACGCCTCACACCCTACAGTGACCCGACGCAACCCAGCAGTGAACCAGACGACGCGTTCAGTACAACCTGTCAAGCGAGAGAGCAAGCGGCCACCGTGGACCACCTCTCAAACTCACTTGGAAATCTTGCCATTGCGCAACAAGCTGCTGCTGTTCTGGCGAGCGATTTGCTGGTGGGGATAGGGAGTCAATTCGATAGTAAGGGGACTCCCAACAAGAAGTGAAATCTTCGTAACGTCTGGCTGGGCGTGAGGATGAACCGTTCCTGTAGTCATGTATTGCAGTGAGGGCATACTTCATTTTGCCAACAGCTATGGATTTGGTTCTGTCTCTCTAATATGGACTGGACGTTGTTGTAGCTGGTGAGGAAATTGTCAGCAGGAATGAGGGAAGGTGAGATCTAGACGTTAGCATTGGATCTTGTGGATGGGAAATGGGTCGAGTGGTTGAGACAAGACAGTACGAAGGCAAGTAAAATGCCCGTTCGTGGTTTAGGTGGCTTCACTCAAGACCTTGCGTGTCGTAACTTATCCTTCGAGCCTAAGAATGCCGTATCGTTCACTAGAAGATAGATACTTTCACGAGACCCCGACGTATCAAGGCATTGAAGCCGTTCCTACACAGTAAATCAAGCTGAGGCAGCGGCAGCCTGCCGCTCAGCTTCAACAAACTGAGCAAACGAGTCCCTCATCGAGCGGTCCAGGGGCGTGTACGAGATACCCAGCACCCTCTCAGCCTTCCCTCCATCAACCCCATACGTCTCAGGAGTCTTTCCCGGGTTACCCACCGGCAGCCGATCCCTCAACTCCGGAATCCCCTCCCGCACCGCGTCGACCACGCTCTGATAATCAAAGTGCACCCCAACGAGAAACCTCTGCCCGCCCGCCTCCGGCCTCTCAAACGCCGCAATATGCGCCGCCGCGACATCCCGCACATCCACAAACCCCGCAAAGTCAGGCGGCGGCACCTCCTTCGCATCCAGCAGCGCGTACAGCGCGTGACTCGACTCGTTGAGGTGCGCCAGGTCGTGCACGCCGCCGACGTGCGGACCAAACACCCACGGCGGGTTGACAGCAACAAGATCGAACCCAGGCTTGTGCGCCGCGACCCAGTCCCACAGCGCCCTCTCGGCGAGCGTCTTGGACGCGCAGTACGCCGTCGCGCCGTCGGCGTCGGGCGCGGCCGCCTGCTCGTACGTCGCCGGGTTCCAGTCGGCCTCGGTGTAGACGTAGCCCGGGCGCAGGCCCTGCGCCAGGTCGACGATGGCCGCGAACGAGGACGTGTTGACGAGCCGGCGCACGGCGGCGCCGCCGTGCTGGTGCACCGCGTTGATGACCCCCAGCGAGGTGTGGATGGCTGGGTCGAGCAGGTCGCGCTTGTTGTTCTCGACTTTGAGTGCGAAGGGGGAGGCTAGGTTGATGACGCCCGTGATGGGGGTGGGGGTGCCGGTGAAGGCGGCCGCGTAGAGCTCGGGTTTGGTCAGGTCCGCCACGATGCTCAGGGAGAGCTTGGAGCCGTATTCGGCGAACTTGGCTAGCACGCCGGCGATCGAGGACTCGGAGCGCACGATGCCTCGGACGTGGTAGCCCTTGTCCAGGGCGAGCTTGATGACGTGACTGCCGACGTAGCTGGTAGCGCCCGTGATGAGCAGGGTCTGGTCTGAGGGTGAAGTCATCTTGCGGTCCGGGAATGGTGGGCGGCTATGTGCGTGGCGCAGATTAAGGTTGGTTGTAAGCGCCGGTGACTATGGGGGATTTTGTGGGACTTCTGAATTTTGTTGTTTCGTTAGACTGAAACAGATTCAAGTAAGGTAGTGACTCTAGAAGAAGAAGCTCAAGAACTGGACTCCGGGGGCTACAGACTCTTAATACCGCTCACGTCCATCGCCGTTTTCGGTTACCTATTACCCTGATCAGGTCGGCTCAGTCATCTCGAGCCGTGTCGACGCAAGGTTACGTCAGACTTGGCACTTTCATTGGTGGTCTATGATGGCCAATCCGGGTCTCTTTGTCTGCACCGTTAGGTTGGACGGTTGCTGAACTGATGTACGGAGACATCCCTACGTACCTTAGTAAGCGAGGAATGCGGGAGGAGTAAGCAAGTCTATGGTGTAGAGCGTGACGAGTAAGCACCGTGATTTGTAGAAACATTGGCTCCCAATCCGGTTTGATTCGTTCGAGCTGCCGTTCCGCATAGTGTATTTCTAAACTTGATAGGTCCAGTCAGGTTCCAGCCGCGGAGTCCCCGTCGTGATGACGGTGATCAAGTTACCTGACTCATGAACACGCTTTGAACTGAGAATGGCCCTGATGTTTGCTGCGCAAGGTTGAAGGCTTCCAGAGATGTAGGACTGCCTCATCCATTACCAATTTTGGTCACGGCGGCTTGGACCTTCTGGGCCGGTGCAAGTTGGGCAACGCAACATGGATGAAATTGGCTGGAATGCCGCCGTGGACAACGAACCAGCTAGAGACTAATTATGTTACAAAAAAACCCATCGAGTGCCACGCATACCGAGCCTCTTCTCAAGAGTGTCGCGTGAACCACCGGTAGTCCAAGCCATGTGACACTCGGTATCTCGGCAGGAGCCAACAATGTCGTGCGGTCAGTGAGAGTATATCCAATAACAGCCAGCGTTTGTCGAGAAACGGGTACCAAGGTAGGTATGTACCTACCTTATGCACAGTGTAACTCTTGGTACCTAGGTAGTTAGGGTCTTAGGTAGCAAGCTTGTCCCAGCAGCACGCAGCCCGGCTGTTATATGCCATGCGATAACGTTTCGATGTGGCGGCCCGCTGGTTCCCACCCAACATTGCCAGGCTGCGGCTCGCTGCCTCGACTACATACTTACTTATTGGACGGTCAGGGAAAGGAAGGGAGAACTGCCCTTGAGAACGGCTCGGCAATCGGTTTCACTCATGCCATCTCCCTTCCCGCCCAACCTGCCGCGACCGCGATATAATAAGCAATCTCCCGTGCATGGCGCCGTCTCGCCTTAACACAGTAGACTGCATCCGGGCGGCCACGTCGACGCCAGGCCCAGCTGAGCGGCAGGGCTGGCGTGGCCTTGGCGCATGACGAGCGAGGCATCTGAGGTTCTGAGACCTGAAACAAATGGCAATTGGCCACGCCGTCTCCCGTGTCTGCCGTCTACCGTGCTAGCTTTGATCCCATCATCTCGTCAAGTGCGCCCGCCGCTGTGGCTGGTTGCAAGTTGATGATGAATAGTAGTGGAGACCGTGGGGTCCAGCTAACGGCAGAACTTCTAGAAATTCATTTCGGCCCCCGTTCGATCCAATGGAACGGAAAGGCTTAGCGTCTGGTGGGTCAGCTGGAATTCAGGTGAAACATGCGGGTAATTGTGGACGCGTAATTTACCAAGGATGTACCTTACTGTGTACTGGCGGTGTGGCCCTGGACCCGGGAAGGCATGAACGAACGAGCTGCAAACTCGACTCTTGAAACAAATGGACAAATGAGGCTTTCGAATGATGGGTGTCCACGCACTCATCGCATTCTCTCAGGCTTCAAGTTGTTCATGCGGGGGCAGGTTGACGAGCTCTCCTACTCGCCCTGGACTTCCCCAGAACGCAGTCCTATTCTCCGATGGACGTGCTGCTGACGACAACCTCGACCCTGTCATTCGGCCCGCCGCGCTTGAGCGGATGACCCGAGACGGCTGAGTGCATCTGCATTGTAGCAAGACGTTACAAGAACGAGCCAAGTTACTGGTCGGCGCTCTCTGTCTACTTGTGCACTGCTTCATCGGGCCAAGTGACGAGCGGAATGCTTGACGCAGTTCCGTTCCATGCCTGCATGCCGACGACGGAAGCGGGACCCCACGCACAACAGGACGACGGCATGGATGGCACCCCTCTTCTGGCTGCCGGGGAAGCGCAAAACTAGGGAAAACAGGCATTTGACCCGTTGCACACAACACTCTTGTCACGCCGTGACAGTCGAAGCCGGGGTGGATGCGGGGAAGACGTAAAGCAGACACAGTCCTGCAAAGACGGGACGACCGCGAGAACCCATTGGGCCGGTCCCGACACTGCGGACGGCCTGTCCACAAGGTGCTACTTACTTTGACTTACACTTACGCAGTCCACGGAGCGGCGCCTGCGTGCTTCAAAACTCGCGTGTAGCAATGCGACGCAACCCATCATCCGTCTACGCAGTAGAGGGTGGAGGTGGTGGCTGGCTGACCGGACTGCCGCGGGCGAATCGGCATTTTGACGGGTGTGTGCACCGCAGCAGCTCGACAACACACACGAGCTTGCTGCTGACGGGTTGCTGGCATTTGTGTGTGCTCTATGTTTCCGTACCACATGCATGCATGCATGCATGTTCGCTTGCACTCACCGCACCTCACTCACCATAGGTCGGGGAGAGAGATGGCGCGAGAGAGATTAGATTTGGGGGATTTTGAAGTGGAGGGATCGACAGTGCGCCCCCGGTTTCATACCGAGCTGTCTGTTCCTCTGCCTGATCCTGAGTGAGCACTTATCCAAGCTTACACCCGCAGGCCCCGATGATCTGCGTTTTGACTTCCCGGGTGTTGCGTGGAGCTCGCGCTGGTTGTCGTTGGATGGCGTAATCGCGTGCCTGGAGATCGAAAACAAATGTCAGACCGGCTGGTTCGGGGCGCAGAGTCAAGCCGTCGTATCTAGAAGACGTCGAAGTGGATCGAGACGCGAGCAGTGGTAGCCTTATCTTGGAGTTTTCATGCTTCACTCGACTAATTGTTGTCTGCGAAGGCGATGGCTGTAAGCTCGGCTCGTAACATACCGGGCACTGTAGGTAATCTATCCGTGCATCAAGCTGTGGCAGTCCCCCTTTCTCTTCCCTGTCACGTCCCCGAGCCGCTGACGCGCACCTGCGGCACTGCTGCGTTCGTGATGGTGCGCGGGTGCGCCGGTGTCAGCACCCGATCTCGATCAACAACAAGAGGCCAAGACTCCACGTTGTTTCGAGGTCTGAGAAAGGTCGACGCTGTGTCATCCGTCACTGCGTGGGGGGCAGTCTCTCGTAGCCGGGATGCCCCCTCCCCCATCCGCACACATCACCACCTACCACACTGGGGAACAGACCTCACATGTCCGCTTACACTACACAGTACAACGCGCGACGGTGGAAGGATGATGCGCGCCGTCCAAGGCTGCGGGGTGTCACCGCAGCAGCCGTGCCCCCGCCGTACACGAGCTGTGACCGGCGACATTTTCCTTGACAAGCCGACACCTACATGTACACATATCTCGAGATTTTTAAGGGAAGCCAAGTCACCATAGTAGTGCCACCTGAAGAATGTGGAAAATGGAAAAGTTGAACACGCGATACTGCGTAGTGCATGGTTTGCCTTGGTGAGTGTTCCCGCGGGGCGGGATACCTACAAGTAATGTAGAGAGCCAAGGCAGTGGTTATTGAACCAACTACCGCATGAGGTGGTAATGGGGTAATAGTATTGAACGTTAAGACAACTTCGCTTCAGAAATGCGACCTGGACGTCCCATCGCCAAAGCTCTGAGTGCAAACTTCCAGGTTGCTGTTCGAGGAAGCAGGGTCGAGTTTAAAGCGGTGCTACTGTGAAAAGTTGGCAGTGCTGCTCGCCTGGCTGACCTGCCGTGCGAGGGTCCAAAAACTTGAAGACGACGGGAGGCGGTTGATTTAAATCGAAGCTGGTAACATACATCGCTGTGACTGTTGCAGGGGAGTTGCCAGCTTGACCTCGCTTGGCGGCTGTTTGTGGGAAATCTCCTTTTCTGTGCAGCACCGCCCTGCCGCGCGAGGTGCTGCGGGAGGATCCATCCGAGAAAAGGGGGCATGAGTTCGGGGGTGAGATATGCCAGTGCCGTGTAGCGGACACGGTGCCTCGAACGGAGCATTGGCAGAGCACTGACGACAATGCCGTCGTCACGTCAAGGCTTGAGCGCTGCATATACTGCCCGTGTACCTACCCAGAAAGTGTTCAGCATCGCAGAGGAGAAGTGTCGGCTGGTGATGTTATACCACAGTATTCTTATACTTGGGCTACATTCGTACACAGTGCCGGTGTGGCCACTGTCTAATGCATGCGACACGAGAAAGTCAAGGGGTCATGGTCAGGGAGGCCGGCTTGCTGTTGTGCTCCACGTAACGTTAACGTTATTCGTCACCCGGCCAGGCCGCGTTACCGCGATTTTGCGGGGTCGTCCCAGGAACCGACGCGACACACGAAAGCGAGGCCCATCATTCCATCCGGAGGGCGGTCGAAGGAACGGGGACCGGGCGATGCAAACGGCGGACGCAGCTCCCAGGGGCGGCTTTCAGCATCGTCGAGGTCGACTAGAGAAGAGCTTTTGTTGACTGAGAAGTGGTGGCTTCACGCTGTGGCCATGGTCCAGATTAATCATTTTCCGTCCGAATCGATCATTTGACGCGCATCGTAAAAGCTGCATGCGAGAGCACGGTCGGAATGGTGCGTGCCATCCCCTGGCGTCGCGAGCCCTGTGGCCGCAGCACGAGCCCTGCTAGCGCATTTCTTGGTTCATGCCCGTCTCCCCCCAAGACGGCGGTCCAATCATGGAGGCAAGCATCTGGCATCGTGCAGAGCCGCTGCTGAGAACGAGACGACAAAGCGTGAGTAGCGAGCATTTGCGAAATACTATGTAGAGCTGGTGAGAGCGCGGGAGCACAGCCCGCCGGGTGGCTGATCAGAAGTTGCAGCTCGAGCAGATCAAAATGCCGCCCGCCCGTTGCAGCGACCCTCGTTCTTTCCCTGTGCATTGTGAGCCGGGAGAATCAGGACCCGCAGGCTTGTGGAAGCTGGAATGCGGACCCTGGAGATTGTTGGCCCGCGCCCCGTACGTACCGTTACTGGGCACTGTCTCAACGCGGATGCGATTTTGAATGGATACACAATACATACATAAGTGATCTGTAGTGTCCTGAAGATGCGATTTACAGGCAAACTCATCACGGTTATCAACAACCACTACAAGCCACTGGAGAATTACTAGAGAGGAGTAAAGAAGCTTTAGTTAGCTAGAGTTCCGATAGAAAAGTTAAGAAATTGGGCATATGGCGATGTAAATCAGAAAACGTCGAGCGAAGCAGCGATGCTCTGAACATATGACGTTACGCATATCCGTACGTCCATTACAGAAATGATAACCGCTAGCCCGAATCAACACGGTCTACCTGGCGAAGGGTGGGCCCTGACGGGTGGAGTGGCGCTGAGTGTCTGGCCTGACTGGATCGGATTGGATGTCTTGGCCGATGGGACGGCAGGAAGTGGAGCGAGGTACCGATTCGCTCCAGGGGCTTTCTGGCGTGTGCGTCGCTCGCCGTTGCCCTGTCTTCGATGCGTGGTGGTTTGCCTGGCTTTCCTCTGGGGAGGACAGTCCGTACGGCAAAACTTCCCTCGATCGAACCTGCCCTTCGCTCTCTACGACTCCCCGTCCCGAAGTTGCCCCCCTCCTATCGTTCGTTCTTTCTTTTTGTCCTGTCACTTCACCTTTTTCCACGTGCCCGGAATCCAATTCGAGAGGTTTCTCTTGTCTCGTTTTTCTTTTCTTCCCTTTTCGGCCTGCCCTCGCTCGCCCAGGCGTGGACCGAGCCGGTTCGTTCGACGTGCCTCCCTCCTTCCACGGAGCAACGTCGCGCTGCCTCGTTTTCGGTGGCTCGCCCTCACCCGGACGCCCTCTCCTTCGATTCTCGTCCGTTCGTCCTTCCTCCCTTAGTACCCAGCACCTAAGCTCCGGGATTCTGTCCTGTCACGACCTGCCACCCGCACCGTCTCCTCCCGCGTTTCTAGCGTCCCGATTCTCTACCCGACTCCTCTGCCGCTCCCCGTGATTCACCTTTTCGGCCCACACTCGCCCTCACGCGGATCTGCCACCGTTGGGCATTCCCCGGACCGAAGAGAAACAGAAACCGGCGCACTCTCCACTGCCACAGACAGACTCGTTGTGGCTTGCCTGACAACGTCTGGGCCTCGCCGATGTCCTGAGTCCAACAGCCACGCTCGTGCAGGTGTCAGTAGACGGACACTGCATTTTCTCCTTCCCGAGCGTCGACTATTTGACCAAGTCTCCGACCGACAAGCCATCCCACGGTAATAGTGGGCTGCGTTTCACAGTCGAAGAACCCGCCATAATCCCTTTCCCCGGCCGCAGGCGTCCTTCGATTCTATCGTGCACCGATCGTTCAAGGTCTCGATAACCCCTCGTCCTTCTATTTCTCGGTCCTCCCTCTGAGGCCGGCAGGTACGTGGGTGTGGGTGTTTTTTTGTTCTGCCTACCAGGTGTTTCTCCTTGTGTGAAATGGCTTGGTTCTGCTCTCTGTTCGCCGCTTGCAACACCTCTACATCGCGGCATACCCGACCACCATCCACTCCATGCTTCAACAGTCGCGCTAACAGCTATCTGGAACAGCTTCCTTCCGGCCCAGTACTACTCGACAGTCCCGTGTGGTACTTTGAGCACCGTCACGCAAAGTCGGATTCCGATCTGCAGGAATTATCACTTGTACGCGGTTGCATTGGATCACATCCCCTCGTACCATGGCGGCTCTTGTACAGGGCTATCCGCAGCAGTCTGGGACCGTCACAGTACTCCAGACAAGACCATCATCGGCCCACGGAATGCTACAGTCGGTCCCCGTCTCGTCGGCTGCGCAGTATCTGCCCAGCAGCTCCCAAAGGCACAACGTGCATGGCCTGCCTGCTACGGTCACTGCGCCTGTGGTCTATCGCGGCGGCTCCGGCTCTCTTGAACAATATGCTTTAAGGAGCATGCCAAATTTCGCCCCGGCGCCACAATGGCAGCAGTCTCGAACCCAGCGAACAACTTCATCACCGGCGGTGCCCACCATTCAGACGCTCGATTACCTACAACCCGCTTTAGCGCGGTCGCGGTATGCGGCCAGCGTGTCCATGACCAATCTGCCCAGCACTGCAAACCACGGTTTGCAAACGGGCGTTGGCACCCGCGACGACTCGGCGCTGCCGGCGTCCGGCTCTAGGAGAAGTGCAGCGGCACCTCGATCACCTCGCCTGAACAATGGGGCACCGTCACAGCCATCGCTTGCGGCAACGGCACCTGTTCGAGCGGCACCGGAAAGGTACCGGCGTTCGGCGCTGCGAAGTTCCGACTCTGCGAACCTGGCACCGCAGGGCCCAACGGGAAATTCTCAATCACGACCTCTGCATTCGGCGCTGCTGAACAGGCCAAACAGTTTTGTCGGCTCAGTCTCGGGCTCGGCGATCGATGACACGGGAGTTGCGGTCAATTTTTCTCCTGACGAGGTCAAGAGGGTCCGCAGGCGCAGCATGCCCGCCTTGGATTCTCCCGGTTTCCCCTTGCACCTGACCCCGCACGACCTGGGGCAGCCGGCAGAAGTGGCTCGTCCAAAAAGCGCAGATAGGGACGACAAGGCCGTAAAAACTGGGCATGACCAACCGGCCGACAAAAGCGGCAACGATGGGCAGCCTGGAAACGAGCGAAGCGCTGCAACCAGTGCGCGGCCGTCAGCTGTAAGTACCCGAGCCTGGGATTCCCCCAAGTCGGCCGCCCGGTTGCATTGTCCAATCATTACATATTGCGCGCTCTCGCTTGCTGTTGGATTGCTAACGCCGAGTTTCTCTTCCTCACATTTAGTCCGCCAACCGTAGCGGCAAGCCTGCCAGCCCCACCACCGACTCCGCCACCCCTCCCGACCAAGTTGGCGCCAACCAGGATTCCGTTCGGCCCATCAACATCCCACCACGCAGCTCATCGACCGATGCTCCGAGCAACAAACGGGTCGCCAACCCGTCCCCGCTCTCGAAGCCGGTGACGATGGATGCGGATGGCGAGAGCGGCCCCTCGTCGGACGGCGCTGCTGATTCTGCGGCCCCGGAGGTGGTGCCGACGCCTCGGTATGAGAGCCCTGCTGTCAAGCAGCTGGCGGCGATTAGCCAGAAAGGAGGCAAGCCTAAGAGCAAGACCTCTCGGCTTCGTCGGGCATTCTCATTCGGCAGCGCTGCCGAGTTCAAGAAGGTGGTGCATGATGGGGACGCGGCAGACGGCAGCCACGGCAAACTCCACAAGGAGCGGGATCCCGACGCCGCCTACGATGAGGAACAGGCTCGCATCGCCCAGCAGCAGGAGGCTGCCGGGATCGGCAGCAACATCTACTCGGGCGGGCGGTTCTTTTCCGGGTCGACGGACAATCTCTCGATTTCGTCCACGGCGTCCTCGGCTTCGATTATGATTCGGAAGATGGGGCGCGGGATGAAGAAGGGCACCCGGTCGCTGGTCGGGCTCTTCCGGCCAAAGTCGATGATCGGTACGCCCGCGGCGGAGCTCAAGCAGCAGGCCGAGACCACCACGCAGACGGCCGTGTCCATGATCACTGTCGAGGCTGAGCGGGAACGCGTCAACGTGACCCCCGACCCTCGGGAGCCAGACGGAGGTACTGGCTTCCCCCGCCTGGAGCGCAACTCGATCGACGCCGCCAGGGCGTCGCTCGGTGTCGAGCCGGAGCGCCTTGGCAGTTCGGGGACCGATAGCACCGCTGCTAGGAAGAGCATCGTCGGCGGCGAGAAGGAGCGTGCTGAGGTTCTGGCCGCTGTTCGCAAGGGCATCCTGAAGCGTACGTGCCCGCCTGTTTTATGCTTGTCTCCGGACTCAACTGACAGTCTCCCATCTGTAGACCGTGCCGGCTCGTCTAGCCCCTCGCCACGCCCTTCAGAAACGAAGGGCTCCGCCACCGATCTGCCCGCCGTCCCGTCGGTCACGGACTCGCCCAACTCGAGCGCGCCCAGCACGCCCAACGAGGAGTCGCAGGGCGGCCAGCACCGGCGCATGGGCACGGGCACGGTGGCGATTGGCAGCGAGGACTATTTCGTTTCGGCGCTGCGGCTGCGCCAGGACACCAAGAGCGCGCCGGCCACGCCGCAGAACGGCGCCGCCGCAAAGCGCAACGCCACTTTTAGCCCGCGCATTGTGTTCTTTGAGACGTGGCCCAGCCAGGAGTATGACCGCCGCGGGGAGATTGCCACGTGCAATCGCCTCACACCGATGCTCGCGCAGCAGATCAAGGAGGAGCTGAATAGCTTCAAGATGGTACGTTTTCCTGTCTTGTGCCCGGTTGGTTGTGGGGAAGTGTGGGGTGGGGAGATGGGCTGACTGGTTGAGCAGGAGATGGAGGTGCATGAGAACTCGAAGATCTACACGCACTTCTTCTGATGAGGAAGGCAAGGGCGGATAACCTGAACTGAACCAAACCGAGCCGACCTGATGCATGCTTCTCCCCTCCATGTCGTCTTACGCGGTACAGGGCGAGATGTCACATCCTCCACTTGGTGTATGGTGTGGCGGGGAGTCTTTCACATTTTCCTTGGCGTTTTTCCACATCTTTCTTTAATCTTTTAAGGGGTGTCAGCATAGTACGGTGTCACGGCGTTTGCTACTTCCTTCTTTTTTTGTTTCCACCTCTGACATCCGTTTCTCGGCAGTCTTTTTTTCTTCCTCGTCTCTGTTTTCCTGTTTCCGACTAGAAGAAACCACCTCCTGAGCAGCGCAGCACACAAGCGGATTCATTTAATATCTACTACACGACACCCGGCCGCCGGGTGGGGGGGCTGGCTTCGCTTTTTGCTCTTGACGCCGTGCCACGCCACGCCATGCCACGCCAACCGTCGAGATTTGGGGGTTTTGGGGCGGGGGTGGTTGCGGTGTTGGATGGAGGGTGCGTGTGTTGGATGTGAGGGACTAGAGAAAGACCGGAGATGAAGGGTAGACAAGTTCTTGGTGGAGGGAGGGGAAGTCAGGAGAAGGAGATAGAGTGGGTCTGGCGGACGGGATTCACGTCCTCACACGCCCCTTCTCCAGAAGCGCGACGGCTTGCCGACGAGACGATGGGAGGGGAAGGGCGGCGGCATTGAGAGCATGGCGTGGCGGCCCTTGGCCTGGGGTCGTGTTCTCTCATACACGACCAAATGTCTCTTGTTTTCTCTTTCAGTCGTTTTGCTGGTGGGGGGGCGGGGTTTTTGTTTTGCTTGCGCGTTTTGTTGGTTTGTGTAAGCGATCAAACCTCTCTTCCTCTCTCTCTATCCCTCTTGTCTCTCTCTCTCTTTCTCTTGCCTCGCGAGATCCAGAGCCGGGTTGCGGGCGGGGATTACATATCGCATCGTGTCGGGGAGGCTTAATACATGATACTGACAGAACTCGCCGTGTTCCTACACACTCTTGGATTGTCGCTGAATCTGTGATCTTCGCGGCGGCCGTTGCCTCGTAGTTGGTTCCCCATGCGCAAGACGATCTAGCCATCGGGCAGGAGCTCTCCGTTCCTTATCGCTAGTTGACCCTCTTCGGCCTTGGTGTTTGCAATTGCCCGCAGCCGGAGCAAACTCGCCGAGTCGTCTGCGTAAAGCATGTAACGATTTAAATTGTAAAATCAATCTAGTACCGTATTGTATTCTGATTGCCCGCCGTTTGGACTTGGCAATGTCGGCACTAGCGGGTCACTAATGCGCTCCACTAGCCTGAACACTACTGTACTCGCATGACGTGCAGTGTTCTGCTGTTTGTCTGACTTGCCACGTTGCTGTTCTTTTCTCCGACCCGAATGGCTCTCGGGTTGCTCTGCAGTTCCTGGTTCGTGGCCTTGTGGAAGGCTCTGTGGGGAATTTATGGTCTTGGTCTGTTCGGCGCGGTTCGTCTGGTTTCTGTTGGTTGATGGTTGATGCACTTCGGCCTTGGAATCACGCACAACGCAACTGCAAGACGTCGTCACAGGACATGACAGAACATTCCAGTACGGTACATCTTACCACCTGACCGGGTGACCTGGAAAGTGGCCGAATGGCTCGGATAACCTCTTTCGACCGACCTGGGGTGCGTCGTGTTGCATTTCGCGGGATGGTGCCATTAGGCGCGTTAGTCAATACGAGGCTCTTGCGGGGATCGCTCCATTCGCGTGTGGGGGCCGGCGCAAGAATAGGGGTTACCGTGCGGTATGTTTGCGTTTGTACTGTGCCAGCGTTGCAGCGTTGCAGGCATTGCATCATCCCGCGCTGTCGGAAAGTTTGGACGAATCAGTCACTTGTGCCAAGACTAAGAGTCCTCAGCCTTGCAGAGAAGGCGGAGGGACGCTGCCGATTGGCACTCAGCTTTTTTCTTTGACTGCGCGCGCCAAGCCTCATCCCACCTCTCATCCCGCAAAGACCTTGACCCGTTCGTGAACATTCGTCCAGGGTGCCAAGACAGACAAGAACAATCCCACGCTGGCGCGCAGCTTGGTCTCCCGAATCGGCGCATCGGTTGCGTGGGCGCGGTGTGTCGGTCTGCAGCGGCCAAGACGGTTTTCAATGGCGTCCGATGCGCCCAGTGCCGTTAGACAGGCCGCCGCGGCTGCGGTGAAGAGGCCAAAGCTGCATGGGCGCGCCTTCTACGAGAGCATCGGCTCGCCAAAGTACATCGTGGCGCCCATGGTCGACCAGTCCGAGTTTGTGCGCAGCCCTGCTCTCTCTAGAAGGGACATCATACACACGATCAAGACTGACATTCCCGGATTGTCAGGCCTGGCGCATGCTGTCGCGGTCCTTCCTCCCCGAGTCGCAGCGGTCTGACCTCCTCGCCTACTCGCCCATGCTGCACGCCCCCCTCTTTGGTGAAAACCAGAAATACCGCGACATCCACTTCAAGCCGACGAAGCCCGGGTCCGACACCCCGTTTCTCGACGGAAACCCGGCCATCGACCGGCCCTTGTTTATGCAGTTCTGTGCCAACGATCCGCAGGCGCTCCTCAACGCCGCGAGACACGTCGCTCCCTACTGCGATGCTGTCGACCTCAACTTGGGATGCCCCCAGGGAATTGCCAGGAAGGGCCATTACGGTTCCTTCCTGCAGGAGGATCAAGACTTGATACACCGGCTCATCAAGATCCTGCACGAGAACCTCGACATCCCCGTCACGGCCAAGATCCGCATCCTCGAGACCAAGGAGGCGACGCTCAAGTACGCGCAGAATGTGCTTAGCGCGGGCGCGAGCATTCTGACCGTCCACGGCCGCCGCCGCGAACAGAAGGGCCACCTGACCGGCCTGGCCGACTGGCAGATGATCCGCTTCCTGCGCGACAACCTGCCCCCCGAAACGGTGATCTTCGCGAACGGCAACATCCTGCAGCACGAGGACATTGCCAAGTGCCTCGCCGCCACCGGCGCCGACGGCGTCATGAGCGCCGAAGGCAACCTCAGCAACCCAGGCATCTTCGCCAAACCCCCGCCCCCGGGGCAAGAACCACGCGGCTACTGGCGCGGCCGCGACGGCCGGAGCGGGTGGCGCGTCGACGAAGTCTTCCGCCGCTACCTCGACATCCTCCACGAGCACGTTCTCGGCTCCAACCCCCCTCCCAGACGACCACTCTTCGTCCCCGGCGACGACACCGCCTGGCTGTCCGCCCCCGAGTTCCAGCTGCCCGACCGCAACGGCAAGGACCAAGCCGGGGCCAAGACCAAGAAGGGCCGCCCGGACGACCCGGCGCTCGCGGCCGCCAACTTCACCGCCGTGCAGCCGCACCTGTTCCACCTGCTGCGCCACCTCGTGTCGTGCCACACCGACGTCCGCGACGCCCTCGCCCGCGCCCGCCTCGGCGACCTGCCTGCCTACGAGGCCATCTGCCGCGTCGTGGAGAAGAAGGTCGCTGAGGGTTTGCTCGAGTACGAGCGCACCGAGGGCGGGAGCGTAGAGAGCGAGCTGCCGCAGCCGGCGGCGGCTACCGACAAGGGGGAAGTAGCTGAAGAAGACGATGATGATCCGGAGAGCTCGGCCCGCGCGGTGCGGGAATGTAAGCGCCCGTGGTGGGTTGTTCAGCCGATCATCCGCCCGCTGCCTAAAGAGGCTATGGCGAAGGGGGCGATACAGTTGAGCCGGAAGGAGAGGAAGAGGATGGCGGCTGAGATGGAGGGAAAGGGGCAGGAGGAGGGGAATGGTGCTAAGAGGGCCAAGGATGCTGCCGCGGCGGTGATCACGGTGGCAGCGTCGAATGGAGCGGCGGCTGCGGTGGTCGAAGAGTCGGCAGCGATTGAGACTGTCGCGGCGACAGAGTCGTTGGAAAGGACTACCAGCTACCCGTCCAGTGAGCTGGTGAGTGGGTGAGACAATCCTGCGGGAGACCTGCTTGCTGCTCTACGGTATATACGGGCGAGGCTGCTTGTCTCGAGAGGCGAAGTAAGTGGCGGATCTTGGCCTGTTGAAAGGCCGCAGCATGAGCTGCTCAGCTGGTGGCGCTATGCGTCGGCAACGCGAGTGATGCCGGAAGCCGATCCCATGAGGGAAGTGGACCTATCCTGCGTTCAGCGCTCGGCCACGGAACACCACTCGCTTACGTCAATGAAGTTTGGCTGCCCGGGTATTTTCACGCAATATTCCCTAGTTTGCCGGGACTGTGCCATGACAGTGATGAGTACCAAACGATCTACGGCGCTGCAAGCCTATAGACATCTGCACGTAATATACTTGTTCTCATCTTGGAATTCTCCGTGTTGAATGTTGGAGATGACCGTGGTGGGGAGTTCGTGAGCCCTTTCCAGGCTCACCGCGTCCGAAACAGACTCTACGTGACCGCCAAAAGTGTCCGGATATGGCGGAGAAAAAAGACAAGCAATTCCACTTGATTAGGTAGGTACTACTTACTACCATCCCCCCCTCAATGCAAGACATATCCATCTATTCCTGCTCGTTCACATTTTGTAATCACCTCGCAACCCCAAACAATGATGGCCCTACCGCCGTAGCCGGCTCCTAAATCAACATAATGATTGATAGCAATGGTATCACTATCTACAATCTTGCCTTTCATTTGCTCCTCCAACCCAAAGAAGTCAAGTAGCTAAACCGCTTCAAAGCCTTACGCACCCACCCTCCCGCGCTTCGCAGGCACCGGCGGCGACCTCGAGCGCGAGCTACTGTAATACCGCCTCCGCTTCCCACCACTCGCACCAACCCCAGCGGGGCTCCTAGCCGGTGACCGCGACGGCGACCTGCCCCGACTGTCCCCACGGCCGCGGTACCCATCCCTCTCATCCCTCTCCCGGTACCCACCTCCCCCATCCCTACCCAGATCTCTGTCTCTATACCCGCCGCCACCATGTCCATCTCTCCCACCACCGACCCGCCCCGGGGGCGGTGGCGGACTCCTCGACCGCGAGTAGGAAGAATACCTCCTTCGTGCACCACCTACCCCACCACCACCGCCAGTAACACCTCTCTCATCTCCCCTCCCACCACCTCGCACAGGCTCCCTCGACCTCGACCGCGACCTCGACGCCGACACCTCCCTCCCCCTCCCACCTTCCTTCAAAACCGGCGACCTGCTCCTGCTCCTACTCACACTACTATACCGCCTCACTCGCTGACGCCTCCCAGCAGCATCCGGCGACGGACTCCTCCTCCTCCCGCCGCCCGACCCGCGCGAGTCATACGAGCCCTCCCTGCGGCGCTTCCCCGCACCACCACCACCACCACCACCACCAGAGGCGGGCCCAGCCACAACAGGCGCGCGCGAGCGCGAATAAGCCGACGGGCTGCGCGAGCGGGGACGGCCGGTACGGCGCGGGGGCGGAGACCGTGAGCGGGAGGGGGTACGGGAGCGGGGGGAGGGTGAGCGCGTGTAGCTCCGTCCTCGGTCACGGCGGGGTGGCGGGGAGCGGGACAGCGAGCGGGAGCGGCGCGTGGAGACAGAGCGCGTGTAGCTGCGGCTGCGGGAGCGGCTGCGCGAGTACGATCGGCGGTCGTCCCGCGCCGGCCTCCGTGGCGGTGGGGTGCGCGAGACGGAGCGGCCGCGCTGGTCGAGGGCCCTGCGCGGGGGGGTGCGGGAGCGGGAGCGGGAGGAATATGATGAGCGTGAGTAGGAGGAGTAGCTCGAGGCTGAGTCCGAATCCGAGTGGTCGTCAGCGGGGGCGGGCAGCGCAGGCTTGGGCATGTTGGCCAGGAAGGTGCGCATCTCGTCGGTGAGGTAGCCCATCTTGATGGAGGTGAAGTAGTTGATGGCGAAGCGGATGTTGCGCGGGTTGTCGTGCGGGAAGAGGCCCTGCAGGCTGGGCTGCAGCGTCTCCTCGGCCATGCGCTTGGTCAGCTTGGCTACGCCCATGTTCTCCTGGATGTCCTCGAAGAGGATCTTGATGAAGATGCGGCTGGCCGAGGTCGTCTCTTCCTCGTTGAGGTGAATGACGGACAGGACGTGCCAGCCGATGGCGTCCGAGGAGAGCAGGTGGCCAAAGAAGCGGGCGATGTTGCGCAGCTTGTTGGTTTCGTAGCGGTGAATCGTCGAGTAGTACTTCATGAAGGACTCCTCAAACAGGTCTGTCCACATGCGGTTCAGCCGCGCAAACCGCTCGCCCAGCAGACCCATAAACTTGAGGTACACCTTCTCCTGGGCGCACGACTCGATGATCATGGAGACGAGCTCAGGCTCCTGGCCCGCAGGCAGCCGCAGCTTCATCAGCTTGTGCGCAGCCTCTTCGGGGTCCGCGCTCGACTGGATGGTGAGGTAGATCGTTTTCCTCAGGTTAACGAGATCCGCGTTGCTCTGATCCTTGATCTCGATCGCCTTCTGCTCCTCGTCCTCTTCGTCAGACTCGCTCTCTGATTCGTCCTCGTCGTCCTCATCACCGCTGCCCTCGCCCAAAATATCGGCCTTCAATCTCTTGTAATCCTCCTCGTTGGCCTCCCAGTCCGGGTCGAACTTGAAGACGTTCAAACTATCTTGCGTGTTGATGTCGTCGTCCAGCCCAACGCGATGCGTAATCTGGTCCTCTTCCTCCACCAAATCCAGCTCCTCCTTAATCACCGGGTTGTCCTTGTACTTGTCCTTGCGCACCTGAAACAGCACCTCAATCATGTACTGCGTGCGCCGGTCAATGTCTGCCTCGTGCAGGATATTCCTGAACTGGTCGAACACGGCGTGGGCGATGGACGGCGACATCTCCTCGAGGAACAAGCCGACTTCGCGCATGAAGCCGACGGCAATCTCGACGCTGTCGTCGGTCGGCTTCTGCAGCAGCAGGAGCAAAATCTGTGCGGCCAGCATCTCATGCACCACTTGGTTATTCACCAAATGGGCGATGAACATGGTCGACGACAGACACACGGCCTTGTCGTTCCGCTTGAACGCTTTGCGGAACCGCATGATCAAGCGCTTAACCAGCAGCTCGCCGACTTGCGGCAGCTTGGTGTTGCAGATAGCGGCCAGGCAGGCATAGATGGGCGTGAAGGGCAAACTGGCATGTTGCGCCTTCAGCAAGCTCTGGCAGAACAAGCCGCGGCCGCGGACGAGGTTTTCGCCGAACAGCTCCGGCACGACAAATTTGATGTTCGCAGTGTTAATCTTGTTCACGAGACCGTTGATGGACTTCTTAAGAGCGTCCCAGGCCATGCGCTGGTACTCCTTGGTGCTCTTGTCGGTGATGGCGGCTTGCAGCGCGCGCAGCTTCTGCGGCGGCAGGTACACGCCCTGGCTGCGCAGGTTGAGAAGCTTCTGGTATTCGGCTCTAGCGTCGGCCAGTTTCTCCTCTTCCGTCTTAGCAGGAGCCGCTGGGGGTGGCGGAGGCTCCTTCTTGGCTGGCCGGTACCTGTCGGCATCGCGCCGTGCCGGGGGTGGAGGCGAACGCCGTCTTGGGGGAGAGCGGACAGGAGATCGGTCGCGGGAATCATCGCGACGTGCTCGGGTATTATCTCGTGACAGTGAACGGTCGCGGCGGGGACTTGAAGACCGGCGACGGTCGATAGGGGATGGCGATCGATGGTCGTCCAGATGGTGGCGCGACGGAGCCTCAGTGTCTGCCGACGCCATCTCTTCGGCCTTCGTCAATCAGAAACACTTGCTTGCTGACGACAACAAAGCAAATCTCCCGCGTGAGAAAGCGAAGTAGATGCTGAGCGTCGCAGGGCTGGATGACGATGGCGGCCTGGAAGCGGTGATGTCGCGAGGCAGAAGTGACAGTGCTCGTGCTCGCAGCAAGCAAGCACGGCCAGAGCTAAAATGTTTATTTGACGAGGCTGGCGCCAAGGCG
Organism: Chaetomiaceae sp. R4402; assembly: GCA_023628555.1. Classification (NCBI taxonomy): domain Eukaryota; kingdom Fungi; phylum Ascomycota; class Sordariomycetes; order Sordariales; family Chaetomiaceae; species Chaetomiaceae sp. R4402. The sequence continues at coordinate 109,676 of JAMAKO010000038.1, read as the reverse complement.
CAACGAGCCGCCCAGGCGCCCCACTTCTAGCGCAGCGTTGCCTGCCGGGACGGCACACCACAGGCTGAACGCGCTACGTAAACGCGTTCAAACCCCTGGCCACTTTTCTGGAGGTCAGCGTGGCGCATCCATCATCGTGGACAAGTGTCGCAAGCTTCATCCACCAGGCCATGTAATCCACCCCCCACGATCAACTACAACCGATCTCGTCACCGCAGCGCAGCAGCACACTTCACAAACATCTAATTCGTCCGCTCTTGATCTCCATCAACAATGGTGTGTCTCAACCCTTCGAACGAAAGGAAAACGCCCCCTTTCTGCGACTGCAGCTAACCAACTCAACCCCTACCTGCAGCTCGACAAACTCGTCGGCCTCGCCATGCTCGTGGCTGCCTCCGTCGTCTTCCTTTACTACACAATCTGGACCCTTTTGATGGTACTTTCCGCCCTTCCGCTCTTACCCCCTCCAGCCTCAGCTCTGACCATTCCAATGCACTCCACCCCTATTCCCTCCTCCCCAACCTTTTCACCCGCCCTCCCTTCCGCAACCGCAGCTGACCTTCGTCCAAATAAACAGCCCTTCGTCGACGCCGACCACCCCCTCCAGGCCTTCTTCCCCCCACGCGTCTGGGCCATCCGCCTGCCCGTCATCCTGCTGCTGCTCGGCTCCGCCGTCGTGGGCTCCTTCCTCAGCGTCGTCATGATTCGCAGCAACCGCAAGAAGGCGGCCAAGGCGGCCGCCGCGGCCAAGAAGAAGGCATGAACCTGGACTCCAACAGCCTGTTGTTGTTAGGCGGGCCTCTGGGATGGCTAGTCGGGTAGTTAGGTTTTGGTCAAAGTCGCGGGCATGAATGATGGGGCTGGGTGATGGAGAGGTGGTAAGAGGATGGAGAGTGGGGTTGTGTGGTTGGCTATGCGTCCTAGCAGCCCGACAGACGCACGAAAACACCACATATGTGTCACGGACGCGGTATATGCAAGACGGTAGAGCTGCCCGTGGGCAATGCCAGATAATGTATCCGTGTTTGCTTCCATACCACAGCTACATGCCAAACAAGCACAGCCTTGGGGACGACGCCAAGCCGACCGGCACATCCAAATCACAGCATACTCACCTAGATCTAAGAACCGAACAGTCATGGGGCAAAGTTGCTCGATAGGTTTCTGACTAGTCACCTACTTGGCGACGCCAACCCGCACGGCTTGGCTGCTCCCTGCTTGACAATCCCGACAGTCGTTAACCCCTGTCCAGAAGAAAACAAGCAGCAAGACGCCCGAAAACCCAAAGGCAACACAGGGAGTGTGCCCAAACCCCACCACGACTCCCACACAACCACACCATCAAAACCCAGAGATATCTCCCCAAGATACCATCCATGCCAATGCCGTACCCAACACCCCATCCCCCAACCCACAGGCTCCATCCCGCTCCGCTCTATGTCAGTTAAGCATCACATCTCGATGCAAAATCTCAGTCCGCGACCGTTGAGAAGTCCGAGGCCCCAAACACCCACAGAACAACAAGCGCAAGACCAATCTCACGCCCAACTCCAAACTCAAACGAACACAACTCTCAACTCAACCACCACAAAACATCCCCACCCCCAGCCAGCCTCCACAGTTACACCCGCTGATCCGCAAAATCCAACACCTCACAATCATCCTCAAAGAACCCATCCTCATCCCTGGCCAACGCCGCCGCCGCGGCACCCCTCCTCCTCCTTGTGGTCACCACAATCTGCGCGCCATCCTCATCGCCCTCTCCCCCACCCCCGCCGTGCGTGCGCTGCAAGATGCGCTCCATCGCCGACGCCGGCAGCGCGCGGGAGGCGTCAAGCGGTACGGCGCTAGCCTGGTTGGAGGGGTCGTGGTCATCATCGTTGTCCTGTTCGAGCAGGTGGCTGTTGCTGGGCAGGAGTCCCAAGTCGAGCTTTGTCGCGGGGATGGGCTGGCCGAAGACCCAGGCCGACGAAGACGCGGCGGCAGTTGCAGAGGAGGGTTTGGTGGCGGGCGAAGGAGAGGGGGACGAGCTAGTTGCGGAAGAAGCATGGCGCGCGGCCTTCTTCTTTGACGAGCGCGGCGTATGCTCAACAGGCAGCGCCGTCTCCTCCAGCGACGTCGCCGCCATCAAGGCCGCGAGGTCCGCCTCCGCCTCCTCCCGCCGCTGGAACGGCAACATCTCGTACAGCGCCACGCGGCGGTCGGTATGGAACGGCTGGTAAGGCGCGCTGGACTCGATCTCGGCCTGCGGGATGGACGACTCGGCGCTGTGGTCGTGCGGCGGCCGCAGCCTGGGCTGGTGGAGCACCATGGTGCTGGTGCCGCCGTCCAGATCGCGCTCCGTGAAGTCCAGGAATTCGTCGTCCGGGTCGACGATGCTCTTGACTAGCGGGGAGAGGACGTCGTCCGGCAGTAACGGGACGCGGAAGTCAGAGTACCGCGACAGGCGGGGTGCGCGCTTGTCCGCTCCCGAGGTCGTCCGTCGGGTCTTTGCGGGGAACGTACGGACGGCGCCGCCGCCCAGGACGAAGAGCGAGTGGTCTTTCTTGCCTGTCACCCAGACCGCGCATGACGGTCCCGGCAAGATAGTGGAGCTCGGGAGCGAGACGCGGTTCTCTCCTGTGTGTCGGAGCTGGTTGATGGCGTTGCCGGTCTTGCCCAGCGAGTGGCTGATGCCAGCGGCAATGACCTTCCCGCCGTGGGCGGCATACTCCCCAATGCCGCCGCCTCCCGACGGTGCAGCATTGGAGTTGCTTCTGCGCTGCCGGTTGATGAGAGGACGCGCGACATCGCGAACGGAGCTCAGCGCATTGGACGCCATGGACACCGCAGAGGCCGGGCCCTCCGGAGCCGCACTCTTCACCTCCTGGGCTCGCCGGCGGCGGGGTGGAGGCCATGTAAAGGCTATCGATGGCATGTCCAGCAAGTGGACCGTGCCTCGTTCCGTTACCATCGCCAACCGCTCGCCGTTCGGACGGGCCCAGGCGACGTCGACGATGCGTGCCACCGTCATGCGCGAGAACTGTGCAATCTGGCGCACCCTGGGTCCCCCACCTGAAGGCGTACCGGTGGTCTGCAGTGGTGAGGACCTGGTGTGCTGAATGCGCATCAGATCCCAGACAGTCTGCACGTCGCCCTTGCTGCTCGCGCTGAAGAGCGAGAGTCCAGAGGGCGAAAACGACAGGAAGCTGCAGCCGTGGGGAATCGCGAACGTCGTGACAGGGTGTGGGTTCACAGACGAGCCAAGGCTCTCAATATCCAAGACGGAGACCATTCCCGGCTCTTTCATCACCGGCTGCGCAACGGTGCCGTGCGTCGGTGGGAACTGGGCAGGTTCAGCCTGCGCGCTGCCCGCTCCTCCCCAACTCGAGGGCCCAAGAGTCGGCGACCCGGACTGCTGACTCGATTGGGGGTTCCAGTAATTGTTCCAAGCTTGCCAACCTTGCTTGCCAACCCACTTCGCGCCCTGAATGAGCTCCTGGGTCGCATCCCGCATAATCTTGTTCATAACACTCTCGGACAGGGGAAGGTCGACGTCGGCGTTAGCAGGCGGCAACTGCGGCGGTGTCACCGTAGCCAACCCTGGCGCGCGGCCAAGGGCAGGCACTGGGACCGAAGCCCGCAGGGCAATCTGGGACGACGGAGCGGCAGGACAATATGCGATCCACCTACCACTCAAGCTGACGATAGCAACCTGAGGCCGAGAGCGCGGTGGTAAGACGGCGGGACGACCTCGCTCAGACTCTTGCGGAGTCTCGCCCTTCGGAGGCTGCTGTAGCGTAGTCCAGAGCTTCCCGTGGCACCGGAACTGAAGCGGCTGCTCGTGGGTGGCGGGCGTCTGCCGGTAGATCCAGCATTCTCCTGTGATGCCGGACGACACCACAACATTACCGCCATCGGCATGAATATGAAACGCACCTGTCGGCGGAGGCGCCCGGAAGCTCGAGCTCGTGATGGAGGACTTCAGGGGTACTTTGGGCGCCTCAAGGAGGACGCTGACCGGCTGGCCCGTCTTCAGAGAGAGCACTTCGACCGTTGTCTGGTATGAGTCAATAAGACCAGCGGCCGTTCTGTGACCCCCATGCCTGCCCGCAGGATCTGGGCTGGCGCTAGTCATGGCCTCGGACCTATCCGCAGAAACCGCATCGTAGTCGCCTTCCACGCTGACCTCCGGGCCCGGCGGTGGGATGACTGGCCCGTGGATAACTACCGCGACCAAGGGAAACAGGTCAGAAGTATCAGACGTCCATGGCAGAATCTTGGCCTGATATACTCCTCCCCGCAGTCCCTTCAGGCTAGCGACCTTCTCAAGGCCCCGTTTTCCAACGGAGAAAACGTCAAGGCCGCCCTGATATCCAGCCACAACCACGTTGTCCTTTCCAGGCGTGCGGTCGTTCGACTGAGGCGAGAGAGTGTCAAAGCCAAAATAGTAGCCCTTCTCCCCGGCCTTCATGCCGGTCTGTGACTTCAGGTCGACATCGAGCGCCGGTGCGCCGTAGAAGTGCGGTTGCGGCTGGTGCGGAAGCGGCGGGTTCGATGCGGTCCGAACTTGTGCGAAGTGCGAGTGCATCGAGCTGCGTCTCGCGGCAGCGGAGGCGAGCTGAAGATGAGCGTCCGGCGGCGAGTAGTGACCATCCATGTGGAAACTCAGCGGGCGGCGTCCAGCGGTGGGTGGCGAAGCCGAGGGCGGATGGTAGCCACCGACAGGTCGAGGCGAAGACCAGCCAGATCGCATGCCGCGAGTGTCCTCGTAAGAAGAGGGCGCCGTTGGCGGGGATTCCCCAACTAAGCTAATGAGATTCCCCGGCGACCCAGCCATGCCTGCAACAAGACCTCGTGCCCATTCCCTTGTGCTTGGTGAATTGCTTGCGTAGGAGGTCGAGGAAATCGCGTCAAGCAACGGGGAGGCGACCGGGTTGTCACTGGAGGACACGCTGGAGGGATTCATTGCGGGCGAGACAACGGGCGACGGGTTGGGGGAGGCGTCTTTGGGAGTACTCTCGCTCCTGTAACGTGGTCAACCACGGTACCGGAGCTGCGACGGCCCACCCAGCAAAGGCGTTTCATCATGGACAGAGAACTCACGAGAACTTAGCACCATGTTTTGTCAGGGCCGCGACAACGCCACCGCCGTCCTTGCCATGCTTCCGGTCTTTCTTCGAGCCTGTTTTGAGCAAGACGCGTCAGCCGCAAGTCCGATAAGTATAAAGTTCGGATCGGCCTCAGGGAATATCACTCAGCTCGGGCAGCCGCGTCGGTACTGCTCCAGCAGGTTCAAGTGCTTTGGAAACGCGACAAAGTTACCAAGGGGTTGGAGGTAGGGCCAACGTACCTGGCATGAACGGCAACCGGAGAGACGAACGAGCAGGAGGCTGCTCGCGTTGAAGGGGCGTGCACCCCTTGCCGTGGTGACTTTGGGGGGCGTCAGCTGGCTGAGCGAGTTTCCAGGAAACACGGGTGTTGCTATTAGGCCTCTGCACAAGATGCCGAGTCGACGTATGACGGAGATAGAGTGAAGGGCAAAACTAGGGCCAGAGGCGCTGCAAGTTCGGTCGGCCGGTCGGTCGGCCGGACAAAGAAGGAGAGGCGGATAGGAGCACTGCTGAGCGAGAAAAGGAGGCTTCCACAGCTAGAAAGGAAAGAAACGAACGCCGGCTTTATGCAATTTGTATGATGTATAGAAAGAAAAGGAGAGGCCCGTCTGTCTGAATCGTTCTTGACAGTAAGGAGCGAGGGATTTGTTGGTCTCAAAGCTGGAGTGATGGGCAGAAGATTGTTGTAGGTTAGGTGCTGCTGTGACTCGACCCAAGGTGCTTGGATGGGGGGCGCAACCCGCCTGGACGTCGCGTAAAGGCGGGGCTCGCTGCAGGAGGACGCGCGCGCGCCAAGGAGGGAATGGACAGGCCGGGAGCAGCGGGGTCCTGGGCTGGGCGGTGGTTCGTCCCTGCAGGTGGGTGGTCGGGGTTTGGGCCGCTTGGGGGTCTTCAGGTCGTGGTGGGGTCTGCAGCGGCAGCCCACTTCGTGCAGCGGGGTTCTTCAGCTGTGAACGGAATAGTGCGATGCACTTCCAGATAACGTTAACCGTCGAGATCAGCTTCGGCGGGGCTGATCGCCGTGTTGCATCCGTCAAAGTGAAGCTGAAACGGCGGCAGGAAGGATTCAGCGAATATCGGATCTGTGAAGGTGTTGCAGGAGATGCTGTGGTACGTAGATGAACTCCGCGTCGGGCTAATAGGTGTACTTCTTCATGGAAGCCCGGAATACTAGATCCCAGAGAGCATTTGCAGTAAGGAACTTCCTGGCGGCAGACAGACCCTGCTACGTCATTCCAGACCGAGGGTCATCCCCCACACCCGTGGCTCAGATCAGGAACTGACCTCTGTCCGCTCCGCCGCTGACCATGCTTTGTGACCTCGGTCAAGCGCAGGCCAAAGAGGCATTGCAAACCCAACATTTTAGGCAGTTCTCGAACCCTGACTACTCTCTGGAGCCGATAACGTGTTCATGTCTCTGCATGATCTCGCCGGATGAGTCGGTGGAGTCACCCCGCACCCGACGTTCCGGCGAGCCTTTTCATTCCAGACCCTCTCATCCCCAGCACGTCATTGCCGAGCTCAGAGTTTCTGGCCATGAAGCCATGAAGTAGCTGGGAAGCTATCGACGACACGACAGGCCGTGCATCGAATCTCAGATTGGCTCAAACACTCCGTTCGAAGCCGCGACAACCCGATGCTGCGGCCAAATCATGACGATCAGTGACAGAAGAGCACCGATACGCTGGCATGGATCATGGGAGAGGTGGGGAAGCGAGGGAAGCCAGCGGCCACATGACAGACGAACACACGATCCAGGCGGCAAAGAACACACGACAAGAACGCCACCAGCATGGACTTTCCCAGTCCTATTCCTAGGCTACCAGACTTCAGCCATTGTGGCGTCTCCCGTACCGTTCATTCATCACCTTTGAATATACACCCTGTAGAAGCCAAACTTCCACGGTGCGTCTGCCCCGTCCCTACGCAGCTGCGCATGCCCCGCGAAACTCACCACCGCATCCTCCGCCTTCTCATCCTTCATCCTATATCCCACAGCACCATAAATCATAAACTCGGCCTCATTTGACGACGCGTTGGCCGAGAACTCGCCCGGAAACACCTTAAAAAGCCGGTGCTTGCGCGCAGCGGCGCTCACCCACATCCCCTTACGCAACTGGCGAATCTCTACACCTCGTCAGCCACACACACACACACACAGAGAGACACACCAACAGGTAAAACCACCCAGCATTCATAATCATGATGATCTCACCTTCCTTCCCCCTCGCCACATCGCCCCCCATAATAAGCGTCGCATCATCGGCGAAAAAGCCGACCCACTCGTCGTTCAGGCCCGGGTCGTCCGAGACCCGGAAGAAGTCGGTGACGAAGCGCCGCACCGTCGCATCATCCGTGACCGCGTTGTGGGCCGGATACGCTGGTTCGTAGCCCGTCTCGCCGCCCGGTCGTTGCCCCGACGGCGACGACGACGGGGGGTTGGCGCTCCCGCTGAAGCTCAGGTCTCGCGATGTGAGGGCGTCGAGCGCCTGCTGCGTGGCGGGGTTCGTCGTCATGGTTGTTTTTGCGGTTGAGGCGGTGGGGCTGCTCAGCCAGATTGGGGTGAGTACGGAATAGATGTGTAGGTTTGTGGAGTGTCTTGGTGTTGTACCGAGGGTTTGGATGTGGTCACTGAGGTGAGGTGCAGTGGCTTCTAACCAGCGCGAGGGCCGCCATCTTTGTACCCGCCGGCAGCGTCCGACTCGGTTCGCGAGCGCTCGCTGCCACATGGCGATCGTTGCTCTTGGTAATCGCCGTTTAGTGATCAGTCGTGGTTCGTACTCATGTTGTTTGACGCGAATTGCTGCCATTGGCTGGGGCAACCTCCGCTGCGAAAGCTTATTAGCTCTGGCGCGCGCGGCCATCGCTTCTGCTGTGTAAGGTACCTACCTACCTACCTACCTACCTTACCTAGTCAACGTCGGCAGGACGGCCAGGCACAATGGCACACGTCCCGAACAGGTGGCGAGGCGGCATCGCGGGCCCAGCTTGCCCGCTCTGTCGGGGGTTGTGCCTGTCTCTGACTGTGTTGATGCGGGGATTTCCCCTCTTGTGCGACGTCGACGCACAAGCTGAAGGATGTCGAGGCACCTTCTGGTAAATGTGTCTTGTAGGGTCCTACTCTTTCTCTTCTTGCTCTGTTCATTTGGAGCAAACTATTTCTCATCTCTCTTCGCCTTGTGCACCATTATCGCGTTGCCCAACTGCAGCTCAAACCCTCCCACAAGACCCCTGGAGCAATGCCTTCATCCTCGCCGACCATGGAACGGCCCACGGAGAGACGCCTTCTGAACCGCGAGAAGCAAGTCGATGTTGTGTTGTACAAAGAGGCGGAGAGCCTGCCGTTCGAGATTAATCCCAATGTCAACGATCCCGAAATCGCCCCAAACGTGACGCTCGTCAGAGGGAGAACGCCCTCCATGGCAGGGTCTGAAGGCGGTTCAAGAAAGTCATACGTATCAACGAGAATGACGAGGTGCTGCGGCAAGCCCTCATGAGAGTGTGCCGAGAGGAGGCTCGAATCATGGTCGCAGCCCGGCACGCCCATATAATGCACGTTATCACGGCATATCTCTTTGCGCCCGAGTCTAAGCCTCACTAAGGCTTGAGCTTCAACATCATCATGGACCTCGCAGATCGGGGGGATCTCTCTCGATACTTCAATTCCACCAGCCCCATCCAGGAACGCTGGATCGGATGCTTGATCCGCGTGGTGGCGTACATCCATCAGTTAGGCATCCGGCACCGGGACATCAAGCCAACGAACGTACTGATCCGCGGCAACGAGATGCTCCTGACAGACTTCGCTATGGCATATATGAGCCCGGGCAAAATATTTCCTACGACGGTGCCCGGATGGTCACAGGCTTGGAGTCCGACTTACTGCCCCCCGGAAGTCGATCAGGAGCAGGGTCGGACCTGTACCCGGTCTGCCGACGTGTTCTCCCTCGGAGCCGTGATTCTCGAGATGCTGCTCTCTCACTCGTATCACGGCACTGACTACAAAGACCTCGAATGGGCAACCCGGCGTACGTATCGAGGCCACTCCCGGGCTACCACCAAGTCGTACGCGCGAACGCTAGACAGGGTACATCGCCTCCTAGGCGCGTTCAAAAACAGCCAACGCAAGACCAGGGCCGTCTGGCACTCCTCCCTGATCAAGCTGTGCCGCAAGATGCTGGACAGGGACCCAAACAAGCGTCCCGTGGCCAAGGCAGTTGCGAAAAAATGGGAGCGTCTGGTGCTCCTTGCGGATGGAGGGGACAACACCGCCGACATCGGGCAGCTTCACTGCAGGCTGTGCGACGACGGGACACCCGCCCCCACCGAGGCAAGCGAGTTTGTGGAGGCTCGGGCAATGAGGACCAAAGCATCCAATAATCGTGAATGGGATTCGGGTTACGTATCGGCATCACGTCCTGCGACACGCATAGCACTCTCCGAGTTGCCACTTCCAGAAGACCAAGGGTCGCCAACCACTGGTGACTTTGGTGCTATCAAGCATCTGAACACAGACGAGATTGAGTCCGTTACGCCTGACAACGACGATGCCGGTTCTCAGGCATCTGGTGCAACGAACCACGAAGAAATGGCCGGCAAGGCATGGTTGAGTGTTTTCCTGGCTGAGGAGCCCCATTTCAGAGAACTGTGTGTGAAGGTCCTGTGAGAGATGGACACGCCACGTTTTGTGAGAAACCTTGTGCAGATATTGAGGGGGCTTCATAAGAACCTCCTGGCAGAAGCCAACACCGAGACCGGGAAAGCTGTCGCCAGATTGCTGCGGAGCAAACGGGGAAGAACGCGAATCAGCTTCCAGATTGCTGACCTTGTCCTGCAAGAGCAGGACAAAGGTTGCGAGAGTGACAGGGAGCATGTGCGACGAATGGTTCCGGAAGAAAGTCGTGACGTCGAAGCATGGCTCGCACAGACTGCGGAGGATTCGGTAAACTACCAGGGAAATACGCGGGTGTTTGAGCACACACCGATGATGACTCTTCTGCCTCCGCCTCCGATAACGGTTTTGAGGACGACGAGGAGTTCCCTCATATCTCCAAGTTGGAGAAATTGCTTCGAGGGACCACATCGTTCCAAATCCTTCTGAATGACTTCAGATTAATGTTTCTGCCAACTGAGTTGAGGAACGTACTTCTTTCGATACCTAAACAGCAAATCACGGTATCACGGCAGCAGGATCTCTCCATGGCAAACAAAATGAAGGCGTGGGTGGAGGAGGACAACACTCAAGTGAGGTGGAACTGGTGGCCTCTCGAAGCGCGAAAGCGGATGCTGCAGAACGGTGAATAGCGAATGTCCTGGCAATGTGTAAGTATCAAGCCCCTTTGTATGTATGCGAGTATAATGCTGATGTGCAGCAGACTTGCGGTGCGCGGCAGTGGGCGGATATTTCCACCGAACAAGTTGCGCTCGTGGAAACGATACTCGCCTCCTCGGATGACGAGCCCCGGGTGCCGCACTGGTGCAGACCGAAGGGACCAGGGATACGCTTGACGACCTGGCTTGCGGGATTGTTTGGGAGAACGCCTGCAGTACAACAACAACCAGCTGCATCCGCCTCATCAGCAGGCCAGAGATACACACCACAAGGAGGAGTTGCATCTGTGTCATCCCCGAGACAAGGATCGTCGTTCACGAGCGGAGGTCCATCACGCCCGACGGCTCCAACTCAAACTCAGCAGCAAAGAAGCCCTGGCCGACACCCTGACAGCTGGATATTGCTCGGCGTCCAAGGAGCTTGGCGCACCCCAACAGCGGCCCAAATACCTGTCAGCGGCCAGAGTACCGATCACAGCGTCTTCCAGGAGCTGAAGGAACGTTACCGGATCCATCGAGGACGGTTGAGGTTGTGGTTTTCTATTCGGCGTCTGGATAACTGCGAAGTCACAAAGGTACGTTTATTACGCCCTCCTGGCTTCACATCTCGAGCCGTTAACGCGAGGTGCGTATCAGTTCGACCGACTGCCACTTGACCGCATAGTCCGTGAGCATCGAGATCTTCCGACTCACGCGGAGTATCTGCACAGCCCCCGTGCTGGTACCCCTGGCGCCCGGAATCCCCCAATGTCAACCCATCTGTTTGACGCTCTTTTCTACACGTGTCCCTCCCCTTGTACCTGGCCCATTCCTCACGAATGCCTGCCGCCGCCAACCAGCCTCAAGCTGCTCGAACGCATTCCAAAGAGGACGAGGACTTTCGATGGAGACCAGACTTCGCCGATATGGGGCTTCCAATCGTGTTTGCAGTCTCGTTCGCCTACGTCTGCATCTATCACTTCATCGTATTAGCCGGACCCTTCGCGTTCTTTGCGTGGTGGCTTACAGCACATTCAGAAGACTGGCAGAATGCCTCTGTCCCGATGACCGTGGTTTTGGGTGCCCTCTCTCTATTTTGGGCCAGTGCCGGAATTCTGACGGGCACGAGGGACGACTGAGCGATGTCTACCCAAAGGTCGTAACTGTAGAAGACAAATTACAAGTCAACGCACTAAGGTTGCACACGCCACTCCGTAATCTCGAAGGCCGCTGTCAGAATGCCAACCCATGTCAGAATGGCCGGAACAGGGGAAGCTGCCCGCAGGGAAAGATTCACTTTGCTCTAGGAGCATTATTCTCCCGCGGTAATGGCCCGAACACCGGCTCCTTCTGCGGGCTACGTATGTGCCATAATATATACATGATTCACAGCAACACTCTCAACGCGTCCACCTGCTAGCATGTTGCGCTGAATAAGGGAAAGCACATGCAGCCCGGCCACAGTTGAGCTGAGTCACTGAAAATGCCCGCAACAAACCCCCAGACGACCACCGCCGTTCCAACCAACTACTTCTCAAACAAAACTCCCTATCACCAACCCATCGCACAAGCCATTGACAACAGACAACCCTCCCCCAAGGTAACAGCCCCACGGTAAAACCAGACCATGCCCCATGTGAAGTTCAAGCCGCACCAAATCAGACGGCACAGGAATAGAAACAATGTGCTAAAAGACACAAGACAAACGACGAGTCCACGAAACAACCCGGGGATCAGAAACCCCTTTCAACGCCCCCGGCCACCAGTAGCAGTAGCCAGCCAGCCCTTACCCAGGCACAACCCATCAAATCAAGCCTTGACCCCGCGAGCACTGACCTCGCCCTTCTCGCCAATATTCAGCAGCTTGCGGCAGTCCGGGCAGTACCACTTGGTAGTCCGAGCCGGGATATCGGCGAGCCCGACGCATTCGAGGTGGAACCACTCGCCCTTGCAGTTCTGTAGAGCGCCCAGACCCCGTCCGTTAGCCAACCACACAAGACAACAGGAGAAACCAAGGCCGCCGCAATTCGAATCGCCATGCAGCAACGCAGGGGGAGAAAAGGAGGAACGAAGAGAGGAAAAGAAAAGACTCACATCCAGATTATCGCACTGAATCATCGTCCCAAAACTGACCCGATTACACAGACAATACCTCGGCTCATCCGGATCAATCAAGTTCCCCTCATCATCCACCTCCACCTCCAGCGCCTCCCCCGCCGCCGCCGCCGCCTCGGGTTTGCTCGCAGCAGCCGTGACCGCAGTAGCCCCCTTATTCCCCGCCCGACTCTTCTTCCGCGGCGCCGCCTTGCGCATCCCCACCGCGCTGCTCCCCCCGCTATTCGTGCGGCTGATAATGCCCGGGGCGGGACGCTTGCCGCGCTTGTGGGCCGGTGCCGCCGCCACCCCTGCCGGAGCTGCCGCCCCTGGATCGGGCGCCGGCGTGTTCCGCGCGGTGCTAGCGCGGCGGGGCCGGTCGGCGGCCAGGGACGGCTCCTGGCTGGTGGCCTTGCCGCGGGAGCCCGGTCGGCGGGTGGCTGCTGTTGTTGGTGGTTGTGGTGCTGTGGTGGTGGTGGTGGTGGTGGTGGTGGTGGTGGTGGTAGCGGGGGCGTCGGGGTCGGGTTTGGGCGCGAAGCCTGGGCTCGCTGAGCGCGAGAGGGGGGCTGTGGTGATTTGCGCGGCGCGGGCGTCGAGCTGCTGCTCTTGTGCGCGGGTTGCTGGGGTCTTGCGTGTTTCTCTGGGTGGGGGGAGGATGGGCGTCATGGACTTCTTGGGGGAGATGACTGGGGGGAGGATCGGGGTCTCGGTTGCGGGCAGTTTGATGGGCACGATTGTGGGCATGCCGCTCGGGCCGGTGTAGCTACTGGCGGGCGAGGTTGCCGATGCCGACTTCGCTGTGATAGATTGATCTTGGGTGTGCATAGGCAGGGGAATCGGCGTGGTGGAGTGCAGGATGCCTGCTGCCGACGGGCGCTGGATTGGTTGGCCCAGGTTCTCGAGAGGTAATTGCGAGCCGCCGGGCGTCAACACTGGGGGAGGCACCGGCGTCTCTGTCTTTGTGCGCTTGATCTGAGGTCTCGGGGCGAGGACTTCGGCTGTTTCGAGCTTCTCCGTCTCCACGTCTGGCGCCGAGTCTCTCTTGCGCTTGCGCGGGGCCTTCGCCTTGCCGGCAGCTTTGGACTGATCCTGGACGTTTGCAGGAGTTGCATCCGACATGAGTGTCCGCGCAATCGCGTCGAACCGCCGGGCAGACTCTTCGGCCTCTTCGGCGGCCATCTTTGCCAACATCTCTCTCTTGAGCTTCTTGGCCTCGTTGAGCTTCATCCCGCGGTTGCTCAGGCTCTTCTCATCCGACGCCAGGGTCTCAACGGTGAGTGCGCCGAGCGGCACCCGCTTCTCGCCCGTGTCCGGATCGACCGTAGGGACAGGCATCTGGCCATCAAAAACCCGGCCCTCTGCCTCGGCCTGCTGCTTTGCAAGCCTGAACGCATCCACGCCTCTACCGAGGGCGCTCAGTTCGCGGGCCACCATTGTGTCGCTCGGGGTCCATGCCGCATTCTTCTTCATACGCTTCCTGAGCCTAGCAAGTTCGTACGGAGTAAGTTGGCCCCAAGGCGCATCAGGACTGCCGATGACAGCATTCTCCGGGGGCGGAGCAAGTTGGGCCATGGCGGCGCTCGTCGACAGACCGATCAGGGCCGGGTTGGGCGGCGGAACAGAGGTCCTCGGCCGCGGCGGCCGTCCCGGCTTGGAAACTCTTGACGAGGGTTTGACCACCTTGATGCGTGTCGGCGGCGCCGGCGTGAGCCGACTTGAGAGGCCCTCCTCGTCGTCCTCGTCTTCCTCCGAGCTACTTTCGCTACCCGTAGTATACGCATCGTAACTCAGCTCGTAAGGCGCCAAGACCTCTCCGGGTACCGTGATCCGGGGAACGCGCGGCCGGCGACCCTTCTGCCCGTCCACTCGTACCCCTAACCTCGAGATCCGCGCCATCTGCGGTGATTTGGCCGTTACGGGGCTCTTCTGCTCCTCTGTGGCGGGGTAATTCTCCATCATTGTCTCGAGTTTCGCCAGGATGGTCCGGGCGCGGACGTAGTGACGGTTGACATTCTCGGCCATGCGCTGGGCCTCAGCCAGCGAGAAGACGCGCGAGTTCAGGGCATGGTGTAGGTTGCCTGAAATGTCGGCGCGCAGAGCCAGTGTATCCGTTTTCTTCTCGGCGGGTGGCGCTTGAGGAAGCTGACCCCAATGTGTGGTGAGGTCGTGCACCTTGGCTGATGCATCGACGTAGGTCTCGTCGAGCTTCCCAATCAGGGTCAGAGAGCGCGTAATATCGGCGGGGAGGTATTCGGTGAAGTCGAGGAAGTCGGAAACAGTGGCCTGCGCATCCGGGTCGGCGCGCAGGTCGAGGTGTTTAAGCCGGTTCGTGGTGGGGCCGACCAGCTGCACGGTGTGCTCAATCGACGGCGCGGGCTGCCGCGGCGATATCGCCTCGTCCATATCTCGGTGCAGGACGTCGTGAGCCGTCATGTTGAGCTCGCCGTAACACGCGCGTCCGCGTTCGCGATAAGTGCAAACTATACGATGTATTTGGGAGCTTCGACCATGAGGTTGGTGCAGCCACGGAGTCGTGCCATAGGTGCAGCGATGGATGGAGGAGGCTTGGTCGTGTCGCCGGTTGTGGGAGTGATGGCAGGCAGGGGTTTCGCGATGGATTGCGATGTTGGTCGGTGGTACAGTGACCGACCACGGAATACCTGCCCGATACGCGTGGTTCTGATACGCGTAACGCGCTTGCTGGTTACGAGGGCAGCCCAGGAAGGGGAGGTCCAACTGGTGGGGCCCGGCAGCAGGCATGCCCGACTTGTACTGTGTATCCGTACTGTGTACCTCGCACCTACAAGCACAGCTCCAAGTACTGAGATCAATGCTTCTACGTCCGTCGCTGCAACAACGACAACATATTTGCACCGCACGATGACGAGCTCGCGTGCTGATTTCAAACCACTCACACTTGACAGGTTGCTCACTCTTTCTCCTTCTCTTCGTTTTGGTGCAAGATGTCCAAAAGTCGATCCACGCCATTCTCCTCGCCATCCAGCGCAACAGATGGCCCGGGGCGACGGAAGAACATGCCCTCAAACTCGGCCGGGAAGAACCCCGCGTACTCCCAGTCGAGGATGGCTTTTATGCGTAGTGTGTCTGGGTCGACAATGACATTGTGTGTGGAGAGATCGTTGTGGCAGAACACAAGATCCTTTACTGGACGTCTCTTCATCTTCCACTCCGGCCGCGCCGATGCCACCATGGCTCGATATGGTGGCACCACCTGTCAAGGTCAACTCTGATGCAACTCACGGGTTTGTGAAAAGGATAGGACTTAAGAAACTCACAATTCCAGACAGCCCACGGAATGTATCCGACTTCAGCTCACGCAGGGTCTCGAGGTGCTGCTCAATCTCCTTCTCCACGACCTTGCGCTTGTCCGGGTCAAGCGTGTTCATGGTCACCCCGTCAACATACTCCATCACAATGTAGACAGCTTCGCCGTCATCGAAAGCTCAATGAAGCTTCGGAATGGGGATGTTAGTCCCTGTCGCGATGAAGCGCATGGTGGCGGCCTCGTTGAGGGCGCGCTCCCGACCGAGGCGCGGCACCGCCAGATTTCCCTTGTACGGGTTGATCTGCCACTCGTCCGGACGGAGGTTGCGCTTGACGAAGGCCCCGTCGACCTCGTAGTACTTGCGCTCGGTTGTGATGGTAAACAGCCCGCCTCGCGCCGGGCGTTGAGCTGCTGGTTCGTTACGGGCTGCCACGGCATGGTCGGCTGGTTGTGTGTAAGTGGCTCGGATAGCGAATGGGGCACAATCAGTGACGGGAGGGGTTGCAGACGTGCCCGCACGATGGGTTGCCTACGGTGTACAAAAGACAAGATCTTAACAGGCAAATCAGTAGATTGCCTCTTTGCATAGTCTGCACAACCTCAGGTACCCTTGCATGCTTTGGTTGGGCTTGGGCAACCGCTTGAAGTACGGTACGCCGCACCGTACTACTCTTCTGCGAGCGCTTATGGAATAGCCGCCCCGTCCTGCACTGCAACACATAAAAACCACATGTCGCGTCAGTGTTGGGGTGGACAATCGGAGAGACTTAGCCCTCGTCTTACATGCCAGGTCGATCAAAAAATACTGGAGACCCCTGACTGAGAATCACGATGGTGCTACGGCAACAGGCAGAAGCCGGGCTGCCTAGGTACGGAGTCGGGTGCCAGGATGCCTAGTCGGTGTCTGTGGACTGGTATGACGAGCGAAGGTAGCTCAGATTTCTATTCAGCCTCCCAATCTAAGTAACGGTAACACCAAACTCGAGTCCTCAAGGACTCTGGTAAGGACAGATGTGTACGCAGTAGAAGATCTTCGACAGATTCTCGTAACAAAATCCCCAAAACAGAAAACCCGCCCACCTCGTCCAATCGTAACTTCCAAGTGTGAGTGTGAGAATAACAGCAGGCAGCGGGCCTATCGTGTAGTGTGTAACTGTGTCGCCGGTCGTGCAAATGCAACCTGCCATCCCCCGTGACAATAAGGAGAGACAGAAGGGAAGAAGGAGAGTAAGATGACAAAGAACTAGAAATGCGATCCTGACCCAAACCCAGTGTATACCCTACCCGTCATTACCATCGTGACTTGTAAACCAAAGCAAGAAAAAAGGAGAGAAAAAAAAGAAATGGCGATCAAGGAGAGCAAGAAGAAGATATCAAGAGAAAGCCCAGAGACGCAAAAGGATGCAGAGCTGCGAGTATCACACACCCAGCGCCTCTCAATAAGTGTTCCGCTGGATCAGCTTCGCGCCGTGGATCGTCTCGCCCTCCTCGACCTCGTACCACGACTGGTCGCCGACGGTGGTGAGGGAGGCATACGCTGTCAGCTTCCTGCACTTTCTGCACCATGGAGTTAGCTCTCTCTGTCCACTTATCTCCCTCCTGCCCCCTTCAGGAGATTCTGGACTTACAGATACCCGTTGATAGTCAGCGCCCCCCACACCTCCAGGTCACCATGCACCTCCAGCGTGCCGTTGATCTTGAGTTTGCCAAAGATCTTGACCTTGTCCCTGTACAACCCGAACTGTGGTCAGCCAACTACCTCCCCCATCTTCCCGCCATCACACCACAACCCCAAAGCCCCCCAAAAAGCGAAAAAGCGAAGAGAAGAAGACTCACATGCAAACAACCCCGCCTCTAACCTTCACATTCCCCATACTCTTCACCTTCCCACCAACACTCAGATTCCCCTCCACATCAATATTCCCATACGCCTCCACGCGCCCGCGCACATTGAAGTCCCCCGCAAACGACACCTTCGCCATGGATTTCACCGAGCCGTCGACCTCCATCGGCCCGCGCAGGTCGAGCGCGTCGTCCGACTTGATGCTCTTCTTCTTGCGCACGACTGGAGAAGAGGACGAGGACGAGGCTGAGAAAGGGGAGGTGGTGGAGGAGGAGGATGACGGCCCGGCAAGGACCATCGGCTGGTCGAAGGACATGATTTGTTCGTATTCGTACATTGTTGCTGTTGGTGTTGTTGTTGTTGTTGTTGTTGTTGCTGTGGCGGGTGGTCGGGGTTGATCGGATGGGGTGGTTGTTGTTGTTAGAGTTGATGTCACTGTTGAGGTGGCGGTGGCTGTTGAAGTTGGGGGTCGGGGAGAGGGAGCGGCGGATGTGACGGTTGATGAAGACGAGGAGGAGGAGGAAGAGGATGAGAATGAGAAGGAGGTCGCGGTGGTGGTGGTAGTCAGGGCAGGTGTACTGGTTGATGTACTTGTCGCAGGCGGTAGTGTTGGAGGTGGTGTTGATGTCGGTGCCGCTGTTGGTGAATCCCTCTGAGTCGTCTCAACCGGCGGCGGCTTGGTGCCCCTTTTCATGTTCCTCGAGGCGGAGCCACGGTGACAGACGACGGCGGAGACGACTGCGGTCCTGTACGACGTCTCGGTGCAGGAGGTTGGCGATGACACCCCCGCGGCGTGGCAGTCATGTCATACTCTTGACGCACTCCTACCACTGGGAAGGGAAGGGGTATGGAAGCGTAGCAAGGCTTGGGTTATAAGGTATTGGATGTAACGCTCGGAGCTGGCCGTCTCGCGCAAGGGCGATGTTCGGGAAGCTATGTAGAAAGCGGCAAGCTCTCGAGGGGGCAGCGGGACCGCGCCAGCCTCCCCCCGGCCTCGGTCAGGGAAAGGTGTAGTAGTAGGCTCCAGAGCCCAAGTTCGCTTCAGACGTGACGTCTTTTGCAACAGTCCTTGGGCGTGGGCGTGGGTGCAACCTGGGAGTCCTAGCTTCTGCTGTCCTCTTCCCACACACAAGCCGGGCCGGCCCCGGTTTCTGCCTGCGAGCTACTGACCGAAGGGACTCCACGAGAGCACCCCATCCCGGTACAAGTATGAGTCGAAAGCTCGCTTCTCATACCCGCTTCGCTCTACACCCCCCCTGGCCCATGAGCAACTCCACGCTTTGGGCGACGGCTGGGGCGCCCGGCGCCATCACGCGCACACAGCCCTTCCCGAGGACGAACAGGTATCGATCCGCCATCCCGGGCCATTACTTTGTGTGTATGCCAGCCCCAAACGGGTAACCCTTTGGGTAAAAAGGGCGGGCCCCCTGGTTCTTGTTTTGGCCCATGGCGGGTAGCAGCAAGTTAGACGCGGGTTCCTGAGGGCATATTCCGCCAGACCAGCACGCGGCTCCGGGCACTCGGAGCCCGGCCACGAGACGTGATTGGGCTGCCGGACGAGCAGGGACGGGGCGCAGCGTGGCTTCTATTCAATGTTTTCTCTCAATACAGACAATACGCGCACCGCAGAGGATATCGGTTTAGGCGCAGCCGCAGATAGCGTTGTCCCGGAGCCGCCTTGGTGTGTCTGTCTCAGCCATCTTTCTGCAGGCTTGAAACGGCTCTGCAGATTCCACCGGTGTTAGTGGGTGTGGGTGTGTGGGTGTGGATGTGGAGGCCGCCAGCCGATTCCAGTCGGCGTCGACGGCGCCCCCCAGGCCCGGGAGAGCAAATGAGGCGTTCCGTTTCCCGTCCTGCCATTCGCTCAGCTCAGTTGTGCATGTCCGCTAAAAGCTCAGGTAAGGCGCAGCGCGGCTGAACGAGGTTTAGGGCGCTCGCCGCACGTGTTTTTCCCAGCGTCACACCGTCCGGGGTGGCAGTTCACTTTTGTTTGAATCCGCGACAAGCTTTGCTCTCCATCGGAAACCCGTCTGCGTTCCCCCTTCCCCTCTCCCCCCCCTGCCCCGGTCTTGCTCCGAAAAGCCTTACCTTACCCTCCCCAAGGCGAATTTCCGCCTCAGCTGGGCTTGGCATGGCAACGCTACCCCGTCCCTCGCTTGGCGTTCCTTGCCGCAGACGCGCGCCAATCTTTGTCTACCTAGGTCGGGTGCTGACCCGTCAGGCATCAAACATCCCGTCTGCTCTCTCTCGTCTCTCCCCCGATGCAGCGACGGGCGCAGTCGACAGCCGCTCCCTGGGTTCCACGCAGGGCTGCTGCCACTCGCACTCAACCAGCCCACTCATCAAGCCACCACCCATCCCTGCCCGCGCCACGAGTTCGAAAAGAGATCGGGATGGATGGCAGTTAATTTGTACAGCCGGGCCACACACGATATTCCACGATATTCACGACCAAACGGATCGCCGTCCCCGCATCCCGCATATGCAGCCTAACAGAAACCGGGGGATCGACGGTCTGCTGCCTTGGCTTCCCCCGTCCTCGCGTAGAAAATACCCCGGACGGGGCACGTCATCCGGCGTACCGGACACGTGGACCAGCCAGCCCAGGCAAGGTCACTCAGATGCTTCCCACGTATCGCAGTGACAACCCCGTCACGAGGGCCGCGACGGCCCACACGCTCGCATACACCACCGCGCCGTACGGCTCGACGCCCTTGATCGCAAGCGCAGTGTCCAGGTAGGTGCCGACGGCGGAGAACAGCACGGCGACGGCGGTGCGCTTGAGCGAGACCTTGGTCTTGGTAGTGAACCCCCACAAGTTCCACGCCACCGTCTGCGCGAGCGAGGCGCCGACGGGATCGAACGCCGCGTTCGCCTGGTCCTCCGACGTCTGTGGCGTGGCGACGAGCGGCGTGAAGATGAAGCCCCGCGCCGCCAGACCGAGCAGCAGGCTGAGCAGCTGCGTCGCCGGGCTGCCGATGCCGAGGAACGGTGCCTCCTCCGCCGGCTGGATCGTGGGGATGCCCTCGAAGTACAGCACCAGGTTGCGGGGCAGCAGGTATCGGCTCGCCAGGAACAGCACCACGCTGTACACCAGCGCCGCGTGCAGCGATGTGAGCGCCTGGATGCCCCTGTCCGCGACGATTTCGCGGTTGGGGATGCCGGGGGCGGCTGAGTGGGCGCCGGACAGCCGGCGCAGCAGGACGAAGGGCAGGAATGCCGACACCACGTCCACCGCGAGGTAGGTGCCGGCGGTCACCGCGCGGATGCCGTAGAAGACCGAGACGAGGAAGGCCTGGGGAGAGGGGGAGGGGTGCCATGCGCGTCAGTGAGGAACTGCGCCCTGTTGCTATGCGGGAGGGGCACGGCGGAAAACATTCCGACACGGTTCCACGACCCTGGCAGGTGTGAGGTGGGGATTGGAAAACAAGACTTACCGCCGGGCCATGTGAGAGGAGCGACAGGGCTGCGAGATCATAGCCATCGTAGTCTCCGAACCAGCCGAGGGTGAGCGCAAAACTACCGTGCAGCAAGGGTCAGTAACGTTACTGGCCGGGCTGAAGGAGACACAAACTGGGGGGTTTGAATGCGCAGCCTCCTCAGTCCTACCGCGAAGCTGAGCAGCAAAAGCGACGTAGCAAGCCTCCATTATTGATGCAAAACAAAGAAAACACAACAAAGCGGGACGAAAAGAAACCCGAGCGGTCATCGGAGCAACGTACAACTTCCACGCCGCCAAGGCGACCATCTCCGCCCTCGAGTTCCCCTCCCTCATAACCTCGCCCACCTCGTTGGCGGTCCAGTGGTCGACGAACGAGCGGCCCAGCGCCGTCAGGGCGAAGCTCAGGACGACGGCCAGCGCGAACCGGACGGGACCCGGCAAGTTCTGCGCGGCAGTCCGTCTCGGTTTCAGTGCAACCGCATCCGGCTTCTCAGACGCTGCTGCTGCGCCCGCGTGGTTATCGTCCTTGTTGAGATCGTTCTTGTAGTACGCAAGCGCGGAGGGGGACGATGGCGGCGGTGGTGACACGGTCACGCCGTCGACGACGCGGCTGCGGGCGTCAGCCGCCGCCTCTTTTGCGCGGGCCATCGCGGGGTGGTGGTGGGTGATGGTGGTTGCTGACACGTGTTGGTGGTGTTGTGTTGACTAAACACCTGGAAGTGGGATGAAGGAGCTTTCAGGATGATTGGGCGGTTGGGTGAAAGTGCCTTGGGTCAAAGTGAGGAGGCGGCGTGCCCAAACGCTGTGCTACACCGGCAATCGGAAGATCCGAAGGGGGCTTATTTCGCACTGAAGATTGTGTCTGGGTTGAGTAAGACTGTGTTCATTGATGAGAACAGCAACCGCGATGGGAAAAGTCGTTGTTGTTGTGATTGTGATTCAGGCCAACGCTTGGCGATGAATGCGAGCTTGAGAGCTTGCGTGGGGGAATGTTGGAAGCTGCAGGTGGAGCAGTGACGTCTTGACTCGCGGCGGTTCGCCGATCCAATCCATTTGCTGCTGCGTGCCTGAGCTGTCCTATCAATACCTGGTATTTACCGCCCCAAGCTGTTCGCTGCCGAACCAGCCCAAGCCCTCTCCCCTCTTCGAGCAAACGGAAGCAAGCAAACGGATGCCACCATCTTTCATTCCATCCAGAAGCCCAACATCCTCTTTCGAACCCTCATTTTGACAATCTTGCCTCCCACGTGGTACTGCTCTCTACTGCCAAGACTCAGGAAAACGCTTGACAGATTTCAATTTCCACAGTTAGCGCATCTAATCTCTTGCTTGGCATCCCCATGGATTAGACCCATCATCAACGTCGGGATGGACGCCTGCAGCGGGCTGGGTAAGCCGAGTCGTCCTGACAAACTCTCACAAGTCACGCCCCGAGACCAATGCCATCGACGCCATTGTCCGTTATTGTTATCTCATTCTCATTTGCAGGCTGCAAGCTCCCCAGTAAGTGAGACTTCATGCCCAACACTGCAGGCTGCCTAGGTAAACATATACCCCGACCACCCGTTTGTTCGTTTGCCTGATCGTATGAGAAACCACCCCCTTTCCTCCCCACACCCCTTCGTGCCAGACAGACAAAGTCGCACATCGCTCAACGCTCGCACACGACCCTTCCTTTAACCTCGTGAAGCTGGCCGGGACCTGAGCTCCCACCACCACCAGACCACGATCGGGTTGGGGGGATGAAAGCCACCAAGTCCCGGCGCTCTCCACTCTTCGGTGCCAAGGGTCGTCGGCGGAGCGATCTCCTTTCACGCTTTACAAGATAAAGGTAGGTATACAAAAGAAATCACACACCCCTTCGGTCGTCGGTCGTATCCATATCATCAAAAATCCACCTAGGCGGTGCGGTTGCGGTTGCGGTTGCGGTGCGGTGCGGTCGATCCCAAGAACAGCTGACGGCATAGTGTCCCTTCCCACGAAAAGAACGGAAAACCCCCCATTGTCCCGCGCGCCAAACCAAGAAGCGAAGAGAAGAGCATCAGAACTCTCACTCCTCCATACGCCCAAAGACACCGTCATCATCCTCGTCGCTGCGCGCCCGAGACTGCAGGTCCATGTCCTCATCATCGTCCTCGGCCACGCTCTCGCCGCTCTCCTCCACCATCTTGGCGCCGCCGCCGCCGACCGACCGCCGCATCTCCCCGCGCGTGAAGCTCTCGGGCGCCCGGCTAGGGAAGCTGTTGATGAAGCTGGTGCCGGGCGAGAGGATGCCCTGGTGCTGGTCGAGGTAGTGCGCGGGCAGCGGCGGCACGGGCGGCGCGTCGGCGGGCAGGTGGACCGTCGTCGTCGCTGCCATCGCCGCCGTCGTCGTCCGGGACCCGCCGTTGCTGTTGAAGCTGCAGCTGAGCAGCTCGACGGCGGCCGCCAGCTCGCGGTCGTCCTGCCCCGTCGCGTTGCGGCCTGACGAGGTTGGCCGCTGGTCCTGGCTGAGCTGCCGGAAGTGCCCGAAGCCCGAGAAGCTCGGGACGCTGCCGGCCGCCGAGCTGGCGTACGGCGGGGGTGCTGTCTGGTACGACCGGGAGAAGGTGTTGCCGCTGCTGTACCGCTTGCCAAAGCTCCGATATGAGTTGTTGGCCGGGTGGATAGCGTCGAGCTGTGGCGGCGGGGTCGTGTCGGCCGACCCGCGGTCTTGCTGATCCGAGTATCCGCTGGCCGCGGGGGATGCCGAGTCCCGGTCGCTGCTGAAGTCTCGGGCAGAGTCTGGAGGCGTCGTGGTGACGGCGGCAGCGGCAGCGGCTGGGCTTGTGGTGGTCGGGGTGTGGTTGTTGCTGCTGGCGTTGTTCATGGCCACCAAGACCGAGGCGGCCTCCAATAGTTGGACCTGCTGGTGCTTGGAGATCAAGAGCTTGGAAGTGTATGACCACTCGGGAGTGTGCTCCCACCTGGCAGGCAGACAAGTCAACACAGGGGCCCTTTCATACCGCATCGACCGGGGGCGGGATCCACGACCGGAACGGGGTTGCCGGCGCCGCACTCGGGTACCACGTGGTGGGAGAGGGTAGGGAAAGGAAAATGGGCACAAACAAATGCTTGGTCAAGCAGCTGCTATGCTTGTATCCCTTCCCGCACTTCTCGCAGCGGAGTTCCGGGCGGTTGCTCTTGCGGCCGCCCTCCTTGCCCAGCGGCTGGCCGTCGCTAGCTCTCCTGACGCGGGCCTTCTGGAACGCCGACGCCGCGTCGTCGCCCGACATGTCGTTCAGCTCGTCGTCGATTGCGCTGTCTTGCACACTGACTGCGCCGTTTCCTGTCGCGAACCTGCTGGTCGGGAGGCTGGCAGGTGGGGAAGGCAGACTCCCTACGATCGCCGACCGCGAGAACCCGCCCTTGGACATGGTGTTCCGGCGGCCATTGACGGCGATGGGCAGTGGCATGGCCATGTCGCCGGACTCCTGAAGGGCAGCGGCCACCGCGGCCACGTTGGCGCCCGTGTTTGTCATGCTCTTGCGGCGGGTTATGCGGTGGGCGCCATTGAGGGCGGTGCCAAGGAGAGAGTGTGAGTTATTTCGCGAGTGGGTTTGTCGGCTGAGGGTGAGGCCGCCGGGGACGGATGTGGACGAGATTGACGGCCGGTGCGTCAGCGGTCGCGAGGTTTGTTGGATTTCCTAAGTGAAAGACACCAAGGTGTTGGTCAACTGTGCTCTCCGTGTCGCCGGGGTCGCAGCCAGCGGTGGAGTGAGTCGATCTACCTTGGAAGAAGCCATTGCCAACCCGCTGTAGTAAGTCGGCTCGCCGCACGGCACCCGCAATTCTGCTCTCTATCCAAACGCAGATTCGTCCAAAATAAAATCGAGAGGCGCACAAAGGGAGGGACGCGCTGGCGGTGGCAGGTGGAGGCAAGGCGTGGTGTTGGTGGTCCGAGGTTCGTTGGGGAGATCGTGGTGCTTTGGGAACAGCTAGCTGCAGGGTGAAGCGCGGGGACCTGGACAACCTGAATAATAATTTCGGGTCTGGGCTAGGGTATGGGCCAGCGCAGGGGTACGTGACCTCTTTCAAGTTTCCCCTTCCAACCAGTCAGACTTCCAAAACCACCAAGGCACCCGGGGGGAAAATGAAATAAAAATGTTCGTCAGCAATTGGGGTGCGGCACTGCGTAGAGCAAAAAAAAAAAGTGCAGAGCGAAGATGAGTGGCTGTGCCTTCTGACTGGGACGCCGCGTGTCAAAGAAAGACCGACCCAACGACGAGAGGAATGGAAAGTGCGGGTCGGTCGTGGAAAGCTGCCTGTGAGAGGAGGGCGCGTGGCATTGGCATGGGACGAAACGGGCCAGGTTGATTGTGCAAGGGAGGGCAAAAGGTTCAGACAGTCGGACTTGAAGACTTGCCGCTGCTGCGTGCGGGAGCTGAATTGGATTCTTTTGGCTGCGGCCATGGAGGGCAAATGGCTTCGCGGCCTCTGCCAGGTGAAGCGAGCATCAAGCGCGGCGCATAACTCGGCCCAAAGCAGCCCTGCTAAATGCACTTGGTGGATGGCCAAATCGGTCTAGCATGACAAGCAGTCCCTGCCTTTGTGCCCTCACCTTTCTGAGTCATCCACCGCAGCAAACCCTGGTTCAATTAGCAGCCCCATCGCGCGCTTTGGCTGTTGGGATGTTGGCGCCACGGATAACGTTACAAGACCGGTACCTGCCTCGGTGAGCGCTCTGCCTGCCCCTGGCAAGTTACTCCGGCGTGCCACTCGCTGCGGTCGGCTCAAGGGCGGGTACCTGGCTGCTTGCGCGGTGCGCGAAAGACCAGAGAAAGCGCCGGCTTGGACGGAGCACACCACACTGGACCTGCAGTCCTCCCGAATGCAGCTGCGTGTGTCTGGGAGGACCTCCTACTGGCCGACCTGTCCCAACACCGCGTGGCGTTCCGCTCCGTCGAGGTAAAATGTGGCCTCCGTCAGCTCTGTCTGTGTAGTGCACTTACTGGCAAGAACCAGAGGCCTTTTAGTCACGCCGGGAAATGGCAGAGTACTGTATGTAGGAACTGAAATGCCGAGGGTGCATCAACAACCTCGAGCTTCATGTGGAGGGAGGGCTGCAACAAAATTGACCTTAAGCGTCGGGTGGCAGGACCCGTATCGCCTGGTACCACTGTCTGGCAGTGTACGCATAGCACCTAGACGACAGTTCGGATACTCGGTGCATTCATCAGCAGAGACATCGACGCGCACCAGTCGGCAACTCCAATAAATTCGCCAATGCAAAGGGGCAAGGCGCGGAGGCTGGCGGTTTTGGTCACCATGTCTCTCGACCCATCTCTGCCTTGGCGAAGCCAGCCGTGTGACCCCTCCAGCTGCCTTGCTGGGACAAAGCAGCAACGCGGCAGCCGGTCACGAGTCTAGCCCAACGGCATCCATGCTCAGATTAGCCTGGGGTATCCACCAGGACTCAAATGGTCCATTTTCCCCAGACTGTTGTTCTTCTTGGTCAAGTGAAATCGAGTTCACGATGACAGCGTGTTCAAATTGAGAAAGAAGGATGAGCCATTCACCGGGTTTCGTGCATTGTGCTCCGCCGAGCCCATTCCGATGAGTAAAACCATGGAGCGCAGCTCCAGATAATTATCTCGCGTACCTACCCCGCCTGCGGCGTTCCCATTCGGGACCGCCTCCATTTCCTAGCCTCGGGGCACAGGTGGACTGGAGGGGTGGAGGACTTGTGAAGTGTGGTGTTGTGGAGCGAATTCCCCGCATTTGACTTGCTTGCGTCGTAAATTGAACCGAAGTAACCCCCTTTCCGTATCTTATCAAGAAAAGGAGTCCTCGTGAGGAGGGAAGACGTGGTGAAATGAGAAATAAAAAGGGGACAGACGAAACCACAGAGTCGGTATAAGTATAAAGACGACAAAGGGCAAGTCTAGTCAGTCTCGTTGCGCTTTGTTGAGGCATGCGCATCACTGACTCGACTACGAGACGCCAGCTCAACTCGACTGCTCCCGTACAATGAACCGCCTTGGTTTTCTTCTTGTGCGCACATATATCTAGATACACAATAGATTACGGTGTCTGCATATCCAAAAGCTTTCCATCGAAAACGCGGGGAGGTCCAGATCTCGCGTCCCCGACGGGATCGTCATGGCTGCCCACCAATGGCGTGAAAGCACGCAACCCTCCTCTCACGCCTGCTCTTTGACAGGACGGGACAAGTAATGATCTGGCGCGTAGCATGTTTTGAGATAACCTCCAAAGCCTCTGAACAGACACTGGGATGGCAAATGGTACCCATGTGTAATGCTTCGTTTAGATACTATGAATGTACTTGTGGACAAGGAACTGGGGAATACGCGCGTCATCGGTCACAGCACCGCTCTGTCCACCGAAGCTGTCGAAACCTTGAAGCTGGGGTAATAATCGATCGTCAGCCCAATATTCATCACCTGAGATCTCACTGTATGGAGTACGGAATACTGTCCCACAAAAAGTGTCTTCTGGACATCGGGTGTCGGTGCGATCTCTTGCCGATGACCCTTTAGAATGGGGCCGAATGCACAACCCTTCTGGGTGTAGCAAGTGCATTTACATCCTGATGGCAAGCTGCATGTACACTACAAGCCAAAGTCCAGTAGCTGGCTAGCCATAAAGGTTCATTCACGCATCCTACAATATTCCCTTGGGATGCGACAGCACACCGTGCACGCATATACCTCCCGCTTGTTAGGGCGCCGGGCTGTGCCAAGTGCCGCAGGGCTCGCAATGCACCCGGAGTCTTATGATGCAGGTCCCGTGGCTCGGCTGACAGGGCGCGATGGAAGGCAGGGGACAGGCGGATGACGTTGGCGCAAGATCCACTTCTCTTGGGGCATGACATTACCAAGAAAGAAACCTGGCCGAAAGAGCTGAAGCCGTACCCACATGGGGATAGCCCGGGCCTATGCTTGAGACGCTGAAGAGAAAAAAAGTTTGGAATGGCGGACGAAGGAAGGACGCAGGCAGCTTTTCTGCATCCGTCTCTTCAGCTTCCCGCTGGCATGTCGGGACGAATTCGACCGACGATCAGGCACACGCCAAGATCACCGCAGGCGGCAGTGCCGTTCCCGAAACTGCCGGATTTGCGATCTGGACTAGGTACGACATGGGTCGGAAACTTGGTTCTCGTTCGAATCTGTCAGATCGCGGATCGGCGACTACCGCTTGCGAGGGAACCAGAAAATAGCAACGCGGAGGAGGATCTGCCCTATCGGTACCTGTAGTGACCGGCGCGCATGGTGCCACGTGCGCTGACTTTGCTATGCCCATCTGCAAGTGCACTGTGGTGGTCAGCTTCACACCTCTGATTGAGTGTGTGAAGATGAGAGGTATACCTGGGGGGCTGTCGAGCGACGAGGTGCTAGCTTTGGCGATGGGCGCAGGCACTGTGAGTTCGTTCTGCTGAAGTGCCAGTCAAACTTTCGACGGCTCGAGCAGCGCAGCCAATGTACTGAGTTCACGCCAGAGGTCCCCAGACTGAGCGAGTTGTCACCTGATAATTGTCTAGAACTGACTGCTTCGAGCCGCAGAGAGCATCCATTGAGCCTCTCAGGCCATGACATGGCGGCTTCATCGAGAGTGGTGCAGGGAAGTCACAGCGATAGCAATGCCGAATCGGCTTGTCGCTGGGCCAAAATGTGAATGGAGGGAATTACACAGCTGGAACAGCGGCGCTGATAAGCATTGGGGGTGCGCGATAAGGACGTGGACGACCAGTATCAGCTCAACAGCATCTTCTAGTCCGCCTCGTCGTGAGCAGTTTCTTGTGAGAAATGATCTCCCACTCAATAGCTTCCTTCCATGTGATTATTCCTGTCTCCCAGATCATTCCTCAGCTCAGCCAGGTACCCGCCATGTCCTCCGAAGTCTTCCGCCGTGTAGGGCGCGGGGGCGCTGGCAACTTCTACAGCGCGAAAGACATTCAAGAGGTCGAGAAGGCCAATACAGCGGTATGTGGTCCCAGATTTGTCCATTATTTTGACATATCTCCCTCCTTTACGTTGCTCCGCCAACATACTGAACTCACTTAAACCCATCAGGACCTCGAAGCCCAAACGCCATCGACGACAGACCTCCCGGAGCCCCTGACCTTAACCCGCACCCAAACCACCAGCTCCACCACCACCTCCTCCGGCGGATCAACATCCACCACCGCCGCGCCGAACTACGCCCGCTCCGGCCGCGGCGGCGCAGGCAACTTCACCTTGCAAGCAGCCGACACCCACACCACCACCCCTGACACCCCCTCCACATTGCCCGGCGACGACGCAGAAGCACAACGCACCATCACCACCACCACCACCACCGCCGCCGCCATGCACACCGCAACCGCGGCACCACCACCAGCACTACCACCACTGCTGCCCAAACCCCGCACAACAGGCCTCAGCGGCCGCGGCGGTGCCGGCAACTGGACAGGCGCCGGACAGCAGCAGCAGGACGAAGAGAAGGCGGAGCAGCAGCGCAAGGTGGAGGAGCTGGAGATGCAGGTGCTCAGGGACGTGGAGGTGGGGCTGGCGCCGCCGCCGCGGACGTATCAGCACGGCGGAAGGGGGCAGTGGGGGGAGGGTGGTGGTGGTGTGGATGATGGGTTGAGTTGAAACCGTGGTTTTGTTTTGTAGATTTGGGAAAGTTGGTGGTTTGAGGGGTTGAAGTGTTTATGCAATAGAGTTACGAGTTGAACTGGGCTCGGGGTGGAGGGGGTAATTTGCTTTGGTAGGTACTGGCGTAGGGCGGCGGTCTGTTTTGTGAGGTTTCAAGTCGTCTGTAGAAGAGGCGGAGGGTCGTTGTGCTTAGCTGTCGCGGATGGTGAGATATATTGCCGTTAGGGGCCGTGTGGAGGGAAAGAGATTCGGCGGATGTGATTTCTTGGGCTCTGTCTTGTTTCCTGGTTGGGCGAGAGGCGGGGGCACGATGCTCAGCGGTTTAGATGTTGCCCGGCACAGCGCTTCGGCTCGTTGCATACAGTGTGACAGGATACTTGCACAAACCTAGCAAGACTAACGGTGAGAATAAGTGAATAGGTGCCTAGGTATGTCGCCGCATCGGGCGGTCACTCGCTGCACCATATTGGCGGTGGTGAACAGCGACTTACACACACAGTCCACCACAATCATGTAACGTTCAATACCCGAGATACCGTAAATTACACAACCATACTTCCCGTCCCAGCGGCGCGGGAAACAGCGGCAAATCCCGACCACGGAACCCGGCAGAAAAAGTTCCATCGCAAGTTACAACCCGCGCTCCATCACCCTCGCTGAGTGGCATCATCGCCTTCACCATAACCACTGATCGCATGCCATCCGTCGCCGCATCGAACCACCCCGAGCCGCCATCATCCCCGACCTCCGCTCCCCACCAGCAGACACCGTCGAACATGTCCTCAGCAATCGCCATCGGTGCCGGCGTCGCAGTCGCCGCCTTCCTCGTACGACTTCCCGAAGCTCCCACCCGTTGCGCGCAGCAACAGCAAAGAAGAACCACAGCAAGCTAACCTCCTTCTCTCCCACACACAGGGCCGCGCCGGTCTGGTAGCCTGGCGGCGCTCGCGCGGCGGCGTGGGCGCGCTCGGCAAGGCCTTCTACAAGGGCGGTTTCGAGCCGCGCATGAACCGGCGCGAGGCGGCGCTGATCCTGTCGCTCAAGTGCGTTTTGCCCGCTCTCTTGTCTTTGTTCTATAGAGCTTCGATAAAAGGGGACCATAGCTCGGGGATGAATGTGTGGGGAAGAGGAGAGGTTGATTTAAACAGCGCGCTGACCCTTTCCTTCCTCCAACAGCGAGAGCAGCCTCAGCAAGGACAAGGTGCGCAAGGCTCACCGCACGCTCATGCTGCTCAACCACCCGGACCGCGGCGGCAGCCCGTACCTGGCGACCAAGGTGAACGAGGCGAAGGAGTTTCTGGAGAAGAACTCGTCATGATATGACGGAAAACGATGACGACAACCAACATGGACGAACGATCGACGTTGATGCTGTGGGCGCCTGGCCTCTGATCTAGGGGTTGAAATTCCTCGGAAATGCGTGCTACACTCAATCGGGAATTCACCGGAGAGAGGGAGAGGCGATGTCATTGATTCATGGCGAAGGGAGGAGGACGGATGGTTGATTGAGGACGGGGTTAGAGAGGTCCAGTCGGATCATGTGGGGAGCGCGACCAAGGAGGCGACGCGCCCATCACCGCCGGCTTGAGATTTTCTCGCCGACGGTGGCACACGCGCTGTATAACACAACACATACAACTCATAGCATTGGCGTTTTGGGGTGGGAGTGGCTTGGCTTGGCTGGGAATTGGGTAGGTTTAGTCTTGTCTTGCTGCAGCAAGCGAGCATGACCCCGAGGCTCCTCGCCTTGTATTAATAAAGGGTATAGTGGCTACCTATGGGTTCAGAACCGTCCTCCTCTAATGGCGAGGTGGTGAGGTTTGTGGGCTGAGATACTGGCCTAGTGTGCGTGAGTGACTCTCCTTGTCTCCATTCCTTCCACCCACAAAATGCCACTCCCCTACAGCTGCCCCAAAGCAGCGACGACAAACCCCTGCGATTATTGTGACCCCATGATGCGCCCTTCCCCCCACCGCAAGAGCGCCGAGAAACAGAACGAAAGCGCGATCAGCAACGGTGTCGCGCGAGATTATCCCCTCCACTTTGGTCTCCAGCCGTTGCCGCCGGAACTCTCACCGTCCCGGCTCGTCTTAATTTCAGGCAGGCCGACCGGATCACCGCCGTCGGTATCCGAGCCGCTCGTCCATCCCTCTTTATCATCGAGGTTGAATTCTGCGTACGGAACATGCCTGCAATGCGTACCAGTCAGCGAATTGCGTTAGCTTGCTTCAGCCCATTGCGAGACGTCCACCTACCCCGAAGTCTTCGTCTCCTTGGCCGCTTTCTCGAGACTCTGTTGCCGCTTCTTGACGGCCAGTCCGATCATGGCCTGCAGCGTGTAGACGGCGTCGTTGCCGGCATTGTGCAGGTGCCTGTGTGATATGTCGAGATTAGCAAGGACGGCACTGAGGCTGCCGGAATTATTGCTCTGCACCAGGTACTGGTGCATCTGGCGCGTGTCGACCGCTTCGAGAACGTTCTTGACCTCGCCAACGTTATAACCGACGATTTCTAGGTACTTGATGTCGGAAGAGGCCTCGTGGAAGACGAGAACAACGGGTCGTGGCTTTGTGATGCCGTCGACGGGGTCGACAAAAGTTGCTCTGTCGATCTGCTCCCTGATGAGCGGCACGATGCGCGACTGGTTGACAATCTCGCTCTCTCTGAAGAGTGTTAGTTCTTGCTCGAGATTTAGAGACACGGAAAACGGCAGAACAAACCCAAAGCCAAACCACTCGGCACTATCAGCGACCCAGCGCCCGTTAACGGCCCACATGTTTTCCTTGATGCGGACGTGTCGAGCGCGAATGTGCTTGAACCATTCGCGGCCACCTTCGCCAGGCGGGATGTGCTGGATGTCGGTCGTGTCCAGCATGGCAATGCCGACCTCGGTGATGATGTTTTGGTTGCGCTCCCACGCCTCTACGTCGATGGCTACGAACAGGACGGAATCTTCCGGCTTCTCAGCAGTGGGCTCGCTGAGATTGAGGGCAGTGAAATGCCCAGGCACACCAGATGTCCCAGCGCCAACCTTGCAGCGAAGACCGAGATAGCGCTGGACTCGCTTGATGGACTGACCCCAAGCTTTGTGCTCCTTGATGCGCTTCAGGCGATTTTTATCAGACTTCCTCTGGGTACCTCTCTCGGCACGGGTCAACTTGAGAAGACGCCTGAACTCGTCGATGCCCAGTGGCGTCGCCTTTGCCAGGTCATCGATCACAGCGCGCCTTGGGATGGCGTTACGAAGGTTTTTATGTGACGAGGAGCTGTTGCAGCGACCCAAGAAGCGTGGCCGGGGGGTGTTGCCGAGACCGAACAACAAGGTGAACCTCTCTTCGTTCGTGCCAGGCGGGATGGTGAGTCGAGTGTCCAGCTTGGCGTTGACCACGTCCAGAAGATGCTGGAATTGATACGTAGGCACGAGAATGACAGGTTTCATGTTCATGTCGACCGGGCAGTGAATGTAGTAGCTACGGATCATCAGTCTCCGCTATACTCAAGTTGATGGGAGAACTCACAGATCCCAAAACCGATTCTCATGGAGAGCCTCAGAGGTAAAGAGAGGCGCGGCCTTGACGTAGACCCAGTCAGCGCACCTCGTGCCAGCAAATATTTGACCCAGCATGAAGGACTTACACGACTGCCGTTGGCCTTCCCGATAAACATGTCGGGGTAGCTTGATACCAGCCTCCACGGCACAAACGTCTCGCCCTCGGGCGAAACGTGACCGACGTGAAGACCCGTCTCCATCCAGTTAACATTCTCCAGCTTCTCGATTAGCTTAGGATCTTTGGGCTCCTCAGATGCGTACTGTCGGGCTTTGTTGAGCTTGTAGCCCCGGTTCTGCGCGCGCTCGTCCATGCTGAGCTTGTGGAAGTTGAGGATCAAATCGGCCGAATCGTCGGATGCGTAATCGACTTCTTCGGAAGGCGAGGCGTCACCCGACTCCTCGGCGGCCGATTGGGCAGTCTTATCTGCCTCCTCTCCCGCCGGGAAGGAGCGCCAGGCAGAGGGGTCAAATCCGTCCCATACTGTGCTCTGGTCGCCCGAAAGGGCTTTCAGGCCGCGCAGGAACTCGGCGTCTTCTTCCATGCTGGACAACTGAAGAATCAACCTAAGGGTGGAGCGAAAGTTCAGCGGCTGCCTTGGTGGTCCTCGCAACTGCGCTGAAAACATCAAGTGTCTCTGATAATCACATAAGAATGGTGAGATTGTGGGGAAGTGAGCGCTGCAAAGAAGCAAGGCTGAGGCCTCCACAATGCAGACCAACACCAGCTGAAGCTCACCTCACGTGCCCGTGGCAAGAGGTGTTCAAATCGTAGTCTCGGCTTTCAGATTTGGAGAAGAGGAAGTTGCAAGGTTCAGGTTGTAACGTGAGGTCAAGTGTGTGTTGCACCTGTTAGAAGCGGGCCAAGCTCGTGCAAACGGAAAAAGGGTTCAGGAAGGCGCGGCCGCATCACCATGGCTGTGCGCGTAAGTGGCTGGCTTTCAGGGTCTTGCGTGAAGTTTCCCGCAGCACAGCCTCTCGGAAATAGTAAGTAGCTGGGATAACGACAGTACCTAACATCGAAGTTGTTAATGCGCTCTTTCTGTGTTGCGAGCTTACGTTCTTAACATGGTGTAACACCAATTGCCAGCACCTACTGTGTGAAGATCAATTCGGTGTAAACAACGGAGTCGGTGAAGCGCTGAGCTGATGGACCTCGTGGACTCACACTTTTGTGGGTCCAGTTGGCGCACTCAGCTCTAGGACCATCTAACAACCAGACAGTTCGTAACGCCGCCGGTAGGTAATTAAGTGGATGGGTAGACATGACAAGTAGTAGTCTGCCTGGACAAGCGATGGGCATCACATCGACGACGAGGCCACCACAAACTACTAGTACAAGGCCCCCATCGTGGACGGTGGGCCTCACCGTCCTCACTGGTCAGAGTTCAACGCTCATAGCACCCAGCTGCCAACCCCCCAGCATGAAAATGCCTTCTAGCCTCGGTAGCTAACAACCGACGCTCATCCCTGTTCAAGTGGTGACAGATAGCAACACCCCCCGCTTACACCCCGGAATCATCGCGCGAACTAGATAGGAAGCAGTCAGCCAACGAGCTCTGCCCTCCAGCCAACGAGGGGAACACTTACCGCCTTCGCCTCGTCCCCGGTAACCTCCGACACCTCCGACTCATCTTGCGTAACGAGACCCAAATGCCCCCCAACGATGTACTTGAACCACATCTCCCTACGATCCCCATCCAACTCCCCACTCAGCATACTCTTCTTCAACCCCGTCAAGAATTTGTTATACAACCCTGGCACCTCAAGACTGATCAGCTCCTCGCGCATGACGCGCAGGTTTTCGGCGGCGCGCGCATAGAACACGTCCGCGAAGCTGTCCCGGACCAGCTTGCGCACAACGTCGCCCATCTGGCGCGCCGCGCTCTCGACCGTCGCGTCGTCGTCCGCCGCCGCCAGCATCTGCTTGAACTCCGGGATCGCGTTGTCGGCCGAGATGGTGGCCGAGCGCCGGCTGTCGCCGAGCAGCGCGTCGATGTCCAGCCCGGACAGCGGCTTGGCCGGCTCCTTGCGGCCGCGCCGGCCTTGCGCTTTGGCGGGGACTGTAGGGGCGTGTTGTTAGCTATCTCTGGCCTGACCGTTCTATTGGGGAGAGAGGGGAGGGGGGTGGGGGTTTACCCTTCTTGATCTCAGCCGCGTCAGCGAGCGCGTCGATCTCCGACTTCGCCTTCTTGATGAGCTTCTCCGGGGGCTTGGAGAAGCGCAAGAGAATCTCGGCTGGCGGCTGGATTGGCGCGTCCGGATCCACGGCTCGGGCGCGGATGGCCTGGTTCATGCGGTGGATGATTGGGTTGTACGTCTCGTCGATAGGGGCATATTGTGTAGGTTTGCTGGTGCGATGTCAGTATTGTAAACGCTTCAGGAAGCTCTGTGGCGGCAGCGTACCCCTCATCATCCACATCAAAGCCGGACAGATCCATGGCGTCCACGAAGTCACTCATCGCTTGCTTCAGATCGGCTGACGGCAGTAGCCGGTGTTCCTTGATGACGCTGCCTGTGAAGGTGAGCACTTTGTCCAGCGGCGGAAACTGGTAGCTGCGGACGTCTTCAGCAAACGGAAGTGGTACGTCGTAAAGGCACTCGAATTCGTCCTCAACGGCGGGGTTTGGCTTGAGCAGGAGAATCTGGGGTTGGGCGTCGTCCTTTTGGACATATCGTGCTACCGCGTATGACTCGAGCTCATGAAGCGCATGGATGAGCGCCGAGAGCCCGAGTTCGGCTTCCTCGTTCTGCTTCTGAGCGACAATGATACCAGTCTCCCCCAAATTGATGAAGGGGTTGTACTGCCAATCTGTCAGCATCTAGTCCTTGCTGCACCAACGGTATGAACGTACACTTCTGAACGGAACGAAACCCAGGATGGTGAATGACTTCTTGGTCTCCAGCTTCGTCACGGAGAAGTCAGATTCGCTGAAGGGTACCACGGTCTGGCCGTATTGGTAGCCCTTGGCAAGGTCTTCGAACTCCACGTCCCGTTTGCCACCAGGAGCATCCGGATCGTTGACCCGGTAGGTGCGCATCTGCTTGACGCCTGAGAACTCGGTGCCACCCATCTCGGTATCCTCGTCGAGAGTGGCTGACTGCGAAGGTCCGCCACGCTCGGTGTTGACGACGACGGTGCTGGCTGGCGGTGCCATGGCGCGCTTGGTTTTGAAGTAACGCTCTACATGGATGCTCAAGGCGCTCTCGTACTTGCTAGGATCCCCGAGGGTCAGCGGGCCGTCGTAGGCCTTGAATGGTCTCACAGGCTTGATGCGGGGAACTGCCAGCTCCTCAACAGCCTGTGCCATGGTTCCGAACACGCCGTTGTCGCATTGGTCGACGAGTTTCCGGAGGGTTTTCTCGTTCTTGGCCTGCGACAAATCAGTAATGTGGTCGAGGGATTCCGTCGGCGGCTGACCCTGCCTTTGCTCTCGACTTTTCCTCTTCCTTGAAGCCGTAGTCTGGGTCATCAAAATCAACGCCGCTGACCGAGTCAGTATTGGCCCAGCGGGAGACATATGAGGGCTCACATCACCACCAACTCAATGTTGGAGTCATTGAGCCTGCCTGCAACATCCCCCAGCGACTCGTCGTCGATTGGCGACTCGGCATTCGTGACGAGAATGATTCTTCGGTTGTACTTCAGCTTCTTAGTATACAGCTCGATCATGGATAGGGCGACGACGATGGCGGAGATAGCGTCTCCGCCGTGGCTGTTCGACGGTTGGACAAACGACCGCATGTTCCTGAGCGTGTCCATCGTGGCGGGTCCGATCTCCTGAAGCACGGATATATGTTCGTATCCCTCGAGGCCCTCACCATCCTGTGCGTTGTTGGTCTCTTCGGTGTTGAGGCCCACGACACCGAGCGTCCATGTCTTGCGGCTGGCAGCGACTGTGGTGGAGATCTTGTCCCACACATAGCGCATGCCGAAATCAAGGTCCGACTCATCACGGCCATTGTGACAGTCGGCCATCGACTCGCCCAGGTCGATGACGTAGACAGTTGCTTGGACGGACATGTCAGCTGGTCACCCATGTACCTCGTCAAGCTCGCACTCGCAGCTCATCAAGGGTCGCCGGGCATACATGGCGGAGCATCACGACGCGTTCTGGATTGACTTACCTTCCTTGTCCGCCATCTTGACAAGATGCAATCCAATGCCAGTTACGATTGACAGTGATGGACAGAATCACTCGGCGCTGAGCGCTGACCAGAGGGTCTTCAAAATGGATTTGTTGGGATTCGCATTGTCCAAGCTCCCAGGCAGCACTGCAAGCAAACGAGCCAATCTCGCGTTCCGCGACTGCTGCCTCGCGCAAGCACATGACAGCGCGTCATAGCGATTAACCAACAGCCCCTGTAACGGTAAATTAGACCCACAGCGGCACGCTCCCCGCCAAGATACCGGCAGTTCCACCTGCATCTGCCTGCATCCGGATCGACCCGACACGGGTAAGGTCCACGGGTTGTCCATCGTGGCTTCAACCTCACTTGGTGCTCTTAACTTCGTGCCCGCCGCTGCTTTTTTCTTTCCTTGAGCGTCGAGAGCAGTCAATCAATCCCATAGATTTACAAATTGGTCTCGTTTGGTTTTCACTTCTGTGTCTCTGCCGTCCATCATCATGGGTGTCTTCTCGCCAGCTCCGTACCATATTCTCAGGTGAGGCATTCCCGCAGTCTCGTCACTCTCTTCAAGCCACCCGGCAGCTTTGCAGTAGCATCTTCAAAGCTTCATCACTCACTAACCTTCCATTCATCTAGCTATGGCACCCTGCTCGGGACGACATTTTTCCATGTCAGTTTCCTTCTGCATATCCACCTGCCCCGTTCCATCTAACAAAGCGGCGCAGACCTTCGTAGGAGGAATCATCTCCTTCCAAGTCCTCGGACGTGCCCAATTCGGCGCTCTCATGGCCAAGATCTTCCCGGTCTACTTCACGATGCAGGCCGGGCTCTCGCTTGTGCTGGCGCTCACCTACCCCGCCAGCACGGCCCCGCTCGGCGCGGCGGGCGGCGTGGCGGGCGTCTTGGACTCGGCGAATCGGTGGGGCGTGCTGGCGCCGCTGGCGGGCGCGTTCCTCTGCGCGGTGGGGAACCTGGCGGTGGTGGGGCCGGCGACGACGCGGGTGATGGAGGAAAGGAAGCGGCTGGGTGAGTCTTTCGCATTTTGCCTTTCGTGTTTGATAGGGGTGGCGGGGGAGGCTGACGCGAGAGCAGAAAAGAAGGGCGAGAAGCGGGCGGACGACGCGCCGCCGCGGTCGCAGGAGATGCAGGCGCTCAACAAGCGGTTCTCCATGCTCCACGGCGTCTCGTCGCTGCTGAACCTGGGCGCGTTCGTCGCCACCGTCATCTACGGTATCACGCTGTCATGGCGGCTGTCGTGAGCGTACGCGTCTCGTGCAGACGCGCCGGTAGTTAGTTCCCTGTCTCATCATACCCTACAGACACGAGATATGCAATTACAAGTCCATACAAATAGCCAGGTGACCGGTATTCTGGCCCGCGTCCCCCACTCCAAAATGCGAAGCCATTTCCCCCGTTGCTCGGTGCTGTTGATCCCGAGTGATATCTCTTCCTCCCAGCTGGCTTCCTAACCACGATCAATAACCTCCTTTGATTGTCGAGATCCAGCGCTGACCAGACGCCATCCCGACGATGAACTCGCTGACGAAAGCTGCCACTTCCTCGAACTTTGAACAGAGGCGCTGACAAGACACCGCCCAACGTCAATCTACCGTCCGGAAACCGACTCTTCTAAATTGTCGAGCAAAGGGCGCTGACCGGACGCCGCTCACTCCCCCCTCTCCCAAAAAAAAATCCCCCTATCCCGCTCCTTCAAAACTTGCCCACACCACGAGCATCAAACTCCTCCTTGGCCCTCCGCAAATCCCCCTTCACCTTCTCCAGCCACCGCAGCCGCTCGGCCTCCATCCCGGCCGCCACCGCACCCGCATCCGTCTCGCGCGCGTTGCGCACCCAGTGCCGCAGCGAGTGCCGGCCCGGCGGGCGAGCCAGCAGCTCGTCCAGGCTGGGCAGGTCAGCGGCGGGCGGCGGGAAGGCGCGCGACATGATGTCGGGCGGGCCGCTTGCTGTGGTGTTGTTGTTGTCGTTGATGGTGGTGGGGATGGTGGCGTGCGTGCGCTGCGGCTGCGACTGCGGGATGTGCAGGGAGGTGGTGGATGTTGCGGAGGAGTTGGTGGCTGTGGTGGCCAGGGTGGAGGTTGAGGCGGTTGGGTGCGAGTAGGGCGCCGCTGCTGCTGCTGCTGCCGTGGGGGGGAAGTAGTCGCGCTCGCTGTCGCTGGTTGCCGCGGAGGAAGAGGAGGCGGTGGACTCGGCTGGGGACAGCGGGGAGGTCGCGCCGCCCCGCGCGAAGACGGCGGACGAGGGCGGCATGGGGAGGTGGTCGGTTGGTTGTCCTGTTGCTGTTCGGTCGGCGGATTTGAATGAGGAGAAGGCGGAGGAGAGGGAGGAGGTCGGGCCTTGCGAGGATGGGTTGCGCGAGGCGGGCGGGGCGAAAAAGGAGTAGAGGGTTTCCCACGTGAAAGCCATTGTGGGCGGGTGGTTTTTTTTTTCTTCAGGCGAGCGGGCAGGAACCGGGTTGTAGGGGTTTGCAACTCTCCAGCTTAGCTCTCGTGCCTTGGGACCCTGAACCCTACTGGATTCACAATGTTTTCCGGTCTACCGGGCTCGCGGCCCCGGGGTGTTGCCCGCGGATTTTAAACACTGGCTCCGGGAAGGCACTTCGCCGGCACCGGTGGACCCCCCACGCTCTCCACCGAGCTTAACCCCGGTGTCGCGTGCTGCGTCTGGTTGAGCTGCAGGCGCACAGGAACGAGTCTGAGCGCTGGCGTGCGTGGGAGCGGTGAGCAGAACCTGGGTCGGGAGTATGTTTCGTCTTGTTCCTGACTCCGTGCTGTCTGACTCGGGTGCGGCTTCAAGCACCCGTGGAGCTGAGATGACAGACCAGATGAACCAAGGTTGAAGCAGCAATGTTCGTCTGAACCTGACTCACTCAACGAAACGCGGGGTGGGTGATGTGCGGGAAACTCGGGGGTAAGGGAGCGCTAATTCGGACGGTTATGTAAACAAATGTGTATGTCGTACACGAAGCATCGCGGGATGCGCGGAAGGCGATGGAAGGCATTATTTATACGAACAGCTGACGAATTCCTGCTCCTACAGTGAAAACCATGCAATGGGTTACCCCATGCATCGTCTTCTCTTCACACCGACCACATGGCCTAAGGCCAGGCGAGCGGGAGAGCCTCCCGAAGCCGGGGACAGGGGTGCAGAGACCCAGATGCGTCTGCCATGAAGATCGCCCTCATTACCGCGGCGGGCGGTGTGAGATGGGTTCGACTTGGCGATTCGGGGTCCGTCCGGTGGCTTCCTGGCCTGCAACCCCACGTTCCATCAGTGTGCTCTCCCATTGCGGAGAGTGCTCAAACCGCACGCTCGCAAAACGGGCGTCCCAATCTCGCCCCAACGCTGCAATTTCGCACTTGTGGTCATGTGAACGCTCGGGAAGAGAAGCCATCTGCTGAGCGCACTGTCACGGCTGCGGTGGGGTCGAGACGCCGCTTACCAAAAGTTTAATTTTCCTCGGCAGGGGGCGCTTGTCATGTGCTCTGCCACAGCCTCAACATCAAATTGCTTTCTCCAACCTCCGGAATGGATTGAGTGCTTCGAGAGCTCAGTACGCGTTTAGTTCACTGCTGGCAATTCATGATACAGACATACTCAGTAGTAATCGCCACCATACCTACCTGAACCTGATGCACCTACACTAGTGAGAACATTGTAACGTCGGCATCCATCCGCTTGCCACAATAACCGTTGCCCTGCATCATGGAGTCAATGTGTATTGCTTCTTTTTTGTGGAGGCGACTTCTCATGTCCCAGCCATGCAACCGTACGTAGTGTGCAATGCAAATGACACGGTAAATAGCCCTGTCAATGAACTCCGCCTCCTCCTCGTCCGCACGACCCGTATGA
This sequence comes from Chaetomiaceae sp. R4402, assembly GCA_023628555.1. Lineage (NCBI taxonomy): Eukaryota > Fungi > Ascomycota > Sordariomycetes > Sordariales > Chaetomiaceae > Chaetomiaceae sp. R4402. The sequence continues at coordinate 68,445 of JAMAKO010000038.1, read as the reverse complement.
CTTCAATGGGGCTGACTGCCACCTTTCTTGGCTGATAGATCATAATACTTGTAGATAGTCCGGGCCTCAACGCCCCTCTCCATGGTCCCACACTCATCCCGCGATGCCTCCCACGGATCGGTCCCTACACGTCGTCGGTCTCCTCTTCTCCGACGCGCAGCAACCCCCCTCCCCCGCCACCACAGATGCATACACAGTTACACAACCTGAATGCACCTAAGCCGATCATCGGCCACTGCGCTGTACCTTCCCCGAAATCATCCCTCCCCTCTCACCTGGCCCAATGCCCTCTCGCGCCCAGCACACTTGTCTCACTTCTGCTTCCGCCCTTCCTTCTCCTGCATCCTCTTCGCCAGCTCACTCGTCCTAATCACCTTCGGCAGCTTCACACCTGCACCATCATACCCCTTCAGACCCGTGGGCGCAAACATGCCCACACGGCGCTGATACTCGGCGTACTCGGCGTACTTGCCCGCGGTGACGAGCTCGGTGAACCAGGTGGAGCCCTGGAACAGCAGGATCAGAAAGGCCGGCCCGGCGCCGGCCCAGCTGTACAGCGTGCGCGTCGCGAAGCAGCTCCACTGGTACAGGAAGAACCAGATGGACTGCTCGGCCGCGAAATTGGGGTGCCGGCTGTAGGCCCACAGGCCGGAGGTCAGGAAGCCCCGGTCGAGGTCGGCTTGCTTGAAGCCGGGGGGGACTTTGGCGCTGGTTTGGTATTGCTTTTTGGCTGATTGGAAGGCTGTAGAAAGCGCAAAGTTAGATTGGAGAGTAAGTGGTAGGCAGGGAGAGAGGCAGTCCGGCTTACCCCACTGCTGCTCGTCGGCGATGTGCTCGGTCAGGATGAGCCCCAGCTGGACGGCCAGGTACGCCAGGTCGGCGCTGGTGAGGTCCGGCTCAATGGTTGATGCTAGCAGCATAGGGTAGACCGGTGCGGCGATCATGAACAGCAGGATGCTTTGGATGAAGGAGATGAAGGTCCAGTTGAGGACGTGGAACAGCGCCGTCGGGACACGTTGGCGGATGAGTTCCCTGGCGGTTGTTAGCTTGAGATGGGTTCAGAAACAGAAATGGCGTGTACCAACCATCTGTAATCCTCATGGCCAATCTGATAGCCCCCTTTTCTCCAGTAGTTGTAGGTGAGTCGTGCCTGAGCAACAGGCCCGTAATGTCAGCGTTACCCCGTTTCATGTTTCGATCCACAAGCCTACAAAGAACTCACACTCCATATCGTGCTGAACAGCAAAGCTGCATCAATGCGCCGAGACGGTAGCCCAGTAAGGCGAGCCCATGCATCGAAGTGGGCGATGTACAGGGTCGGCAGGATGCTCCAGCACCGGTCGACCTGCGAGTAATTGCGGTTGATTTCGGCGACGACGAGGAAGATGGCGCCGAGAAACACGGAGAAGGCAAAGCCGGACACAAGCGGGTTTGTCTCGGTGTAGACGTTCAGCAGGTTCTCACGACCGGCGCAGACGTCGGCCAGCCTGTGGGGGAGGGCATAGAGCTGCGGGATGAAGGGCGTCACCGCCTGGCTGAAGTCGGCGCAGTCCTCCAGCGCGTGGAGGTGCGGGATGGCCATGGCGAGTTGAGTGCGGTGTCTGCCCGTGTCTCTAAGTCACACAATTGAGAGTTTGCATATGTTCCGGATGTTTGGGGATGTCGTTGACTTTTTTGGCGAGCACAGGTGCAGTGTCGGCGTCATCGTTCCATTCCTGCCGCTCTCCGTTTCCAGCCAGCCAAAAACGGCGGAGGGCTGCTACGTTGCGTGTTAGTGGCTTCGAGGGGGTTTCGCCCAATTGAGAGACGTCGCTAAGCATCCGAGGCACGCTTAACAGCACCTCTGGGTCGTCCTCCGATCCCTGTCAAATGTCGAGTCGACGCTCATCGTGGTGTGCAGGACCCTCCAATATGGTTCCTAGTCGTCCCCCAAAACGACGCGGGCTGAGTCCGATATGAGCTCCTCGGATGGAAGATCGAATCATCGATACCCGCATGAGTCTCTTGGTTGGGCGCACCTCAAGTCGTTGCCTCCTGTAACTGCAGATGAATGAATACAGGCGTACGAAAACGCGATACGGCTGTATCGTACAATTCGGAACAACGAAACGAACCTCAGGTTGTCTCCACAACCCAGCACCGCCCAAGTCACCAAAACGCGATCCGCGACGCCGCGAGCGCGTTGACTATGCGCGCCGTTGCTGAAACAGAGATGCGGTTTGAGAGCACTTGACCTCTCGTCGGCTACCGTGAGATATCAGGTACTCTTATGGTTATTCCCCAGTTTTGGGTTGAATTTGCCCACTTGACGTTTACATCGTAGCCTGGCACCACATCTGGGGCCATCAGAACAGTGTCGAAGCGGGTGGGCGTGCTTGCCCGACCTTGGGCGGATGCTCCTCCCCGTCCTCTGTTCCTTCCAACACGCACAATTGTGCGAAGCCATTCATGAACGTATGGAGAGCAAGACAATGCGCTCACATCTCGTTGCACGGAAGGCGGGCTCTCGTTGCAACTTGTTGCTTGCCAGGCTATAGCGAGCACAGCAAATCGGTCGTTGCCTGGCTTGGGCTGCAGCATCAACACGCCCGCGGCCACTCGAGCCTGCCGCCTCAGCCATCAAAACCCATGACGCGCATTCTCTGCGTGGCGGAGAAGCCCTCCATCGCGAAGGCTGTTGCAGGCCATCTCTCTGGTGGCCACTATCAAACCGTGCGTCGCCGGAGTTTCCGATCTGCTCCTTTCCATGGGCCATGAACGATGCGTCGCTGACACACGACTCCAGAACAACACGCGTGATACCTACATCAAAAACTACTCGTTTGACTACGACTTTGGCGCACCATGGGGCCATTGCTCGGTGACGATGACCGCCGTCAGGGGTCATCTCACCGCCGTCGAGTTCCCGCCAGACTTCAAGCAGTGGGAGTACCCGCCCCCGGACCGCTTGTTCGACGCACCCGTGCAGACGGTCATTCCAAGCGTAGGCGGCCACTGTTCACCTGCTGCTCAGACTTTGTGCTACTGATGCTGAACCCCTTCGGCAGGACAACAAACACATCGCCAAGAACATCGAAGACCAGGCTCGGCGCGCCAGCGCGCTCGTCATCTGGACCGATTGCGATCGAGAAGGGGAGCATATCGGCAGCGAGATCCGGGACGCCGCGAAGAAGGGCAATGCCCAGATCCAGATCAAGCGCGCCCGCTTCAGCAATGTCGAAAGAGCGTATGTAGGTCGCCGGTTTACTGCCATCCGCTGCTGTTACTAAGGACACACCAGACACATCCTGTCCGCCGCCCGGCGGCTGATTTCTCTCGACGAGAAGCAAGTAGACGCCGTGTCTGCCCGCATCGAGCTTGACCTGAGAATAGGCTATGCCTTCACGCGCTTCCTGACTCTGAAACTCCGTCCCCTCGGGGGACCCATGTCAAAGCTCACCATCAGCTACGGTAAGCTCATGTTTGGCGTTGTTCACCCGAGGGTTCCTAACCTGAGCAGGGTCATGTCAATTTCCGACGCTCGGCTTTGTCGTGGACCGGTACTTCCGCGTCAAGAACTTTGTCCCCGAGGCCTTCTGGGGCATCAAGGTGATGCACGAGCGGGACGGGATCAAAGTCAACTTCAACTGGGCCCGGCACCGCCTATTCGACCGCATGGCGGTCGTCCTCCTCTACGAGCGATGCCTCGCCGCCCGGACGGCCAAGGTGACCAAGGTGCAGGAGCGACCGACCAAGAAGTGGAAGCCGCTGCCGCTCACGACAGTCGAGCTGCAGAAGATGGCCACCCGCTTCCTGCGCATGACGGGTCAACAAGCCATGACAGTGGCCGAGAAGCTCTACAACAAGGGCTTCATCAGCTACCCGCGCACCGAAACCGACCGCTTCGACAAGGGGATGGACCTCCAGGCCCTCGTGCGCAAACAAACCCAGGATACCCGCTGGGGCCCGTTCGCGCAAAACCTCGTCGACGGCGCCTTCCAACAGCCCCGGCAGGGCCGGCACGACGACAAAGCCCACCCGCCGATTCACCCGATCACCTACGCGGCGCCGACCGCGCTCGACGACAGCGAGCGGCGCGTCTACGAACTCGTAACACGGCGCTTCCTGGCCTGCTGCTCGGAGGACGCCAAGGGCACCGCCACGGACGTCGACATCCTCTACGGCGACGAGACCTTCGCGGCGCACGGCGTCATCGTGCTCGAGCGCAACTACCTGGACGTGTACCCCTACGAGAACTGGACCGGCACCGCGCAGCTGCCGCGGTTCGCGCTCGGCGAGCGGTTTGAGCCCGCCGAGGCTATGCTCACGGAGGGGAAGACCGCTCCGCCGGGGTACCTCACCGAGGCGGATTTGATCGCGCTCATGGATGCCAATGGCATTGGCACGGATGCTACCATGGCGGAGCACATCGAGAAGATCCAGGAGCGGCAGTACGTGCGCACCGTTGAGCGCAGCGGCGGCGGCGGACAAAATGACAACAACGACGAAGACGAAGCGGCGCCGCCCGCGGCGAGGGGCGGCGGGCGCGGACGTGGACGAGGGAGAGGGCGCGGGGGTCGGGGTGGCGGGCGTGGGGGCGGCAGCGGCGGCGGAGGCGGGGGGGTGCGGGAGTTCATCCCAACCAGCCTCGGGGTCGCGCTGATCGAGGGCTTCGACCGCATGCGCTTCGAGACCAGCCTGGGCAAGCCGTTCCTGCGCAAGGAGATGGAGCTCAAGATGAAGGCCATCTGCGAGGGGCGCGCCACGCGCCAGGCGGTGCTGCAGGAGAGCTTGGCGCAGTACAGGCTGGTGTATAACCAGTCGAGCGATGAGTTGGGCGTTCTTAAGGCTGTGAGTTGTTTTCGTCTTTTCATTATTTTTATTGCATCTGTTTTATGGTTTACGGGCTGACCTTCATGCGAATTGGTAGGCGTGCAGACAGTATGTCTTCCAGGACGGGGCGTGACGAGCCCAGAGCCATATCCGAATGGGCTCACAATATCATCTGCGAGCTGGCATCATCACGGCCCCCGATCCTGGCCTGCATGCTGTGGCTTCGAGAATGCGGGGAACGTGGCACCCCTCCCTTGCCCTGAGCTGTCCTTGCCCGAACTGGCGCTCACAGCCGAGGCGTGAATACAGCTACTTTGCAACACACAACTGGAGTGCTCTTAGATGGGGGAGGGAGGGGTAAGGCCGACAGCAACCCAGCTGGCTTCGCAGAGCGGGATGCCATGCCCGCAAGAGGCGCGGTGCATATGCAGATGGATGGGAACGAACACCTTAAATTGGGCACCCAATGGCCAGGCAAGCAAGTATCAGGAAGGGGGCTTGACACAGAGGAACTGCGTAGAGCATACATCTTCCGAGGACCGGATGCAGTGCTCGGCATTCGAGTGAAACAAGTCAATGGCACAACACGCTGCTGCGGAGTGCTAAACTCTAAGGGCCGACTACTGCCAGCTAACCTACCGCGCAGGCTAATATACATCGCGCGTTTTGATGTTCCGCCCACTTGCTCGCTCCATTGGGATTGTGATGCAGACAGGTTCGGGAGCAGCCGGAGGGCCGAGGCCGGTGCCGGCGCCGGAGCCACAACACCCCTCCTCTCGGGCAGCAACGGGTCCGTGGAGGGGCGAAGAGGGGGGGTCGGGTCCGGTTCCCTGCGTTGTGCTATGACAGAGTGTTGTGTGCTACAATAACAGAAACAGAAAGGCTCTGTGGTCCTTGTTGGTGTCTGGTGTTGCTCCATTCATTCCCGGCTGGCTGTGGAGTGCCGGATCCTAATGTGGACACTAACCACGTTGACGTTGAGGTCCGGCCTTGGATTTAACGTATTGACCCCCTCCCGCTAGCGGGACTTGGAAGTCGATCCGGGGTTGTTTCGGGCCTGCGGATACTGCGGATATGCTTGTCGCTTTCACGGCGTGGGGAAATCAGACTGGCTGGGTGGATCGTGGACAAGACAGCAGCAGAGTATCTTGGTGCACTTCTTTGTGCTCTGGGGGTGGCGATCCCGACGCGAACTCGCCGGGATAGCTGGGGCTAAACCCTCTTATTAGTATTCCGTACACAGCATTTGAGGTGACATTCAGCCGGAAGTGACGGCCACGAAGGAGTCTGACAGAGTCTGACAGAGGATCGAGGGTGTCCGTGGCTCATCATCATCACTGTCGTAATGAAGATGCGTACAAATCGAGTCGATTGTCCGTCCAACAAAGCGGGGGGGTGTCAGCTGGACTCGATCAGCCAAGACAGCCGTGGGCGAAACCCAATCGGGGACGCCTTCTTTGCGGCGATGCCCGCAAGCCACAAACCTCGGGGCATTTGGGACGCGGGCGCGCGCAACACTCAGCAGCTGGCTGTGCGGGAATATTCGGCCATCGTTTTCCATAGACTTCTCCACGAAGCTAAACCATAGCCCGACACGGGGGGACCATCGTGTGGGAGTCAATCTTGGTCGATATGTCGGTTGCTGCCCTGACGGGAGCGGGGTTGTGTCCTCCACGATCGAAACGCACTCTGGGAGCACTGAGAATGGAAATGGAAATGGAAATGGGGCATTCGAATGCATTCTTTGAGTGCTCTGCAGCACCCGTGGCGGCCTCGTGGGTGGCTTGCCCAACGCACATGACCAGGGGCTGGCTTCCAGTTGGTGGTTGGCTGGGGGTCGGCGGGGGGAAGCCCAAAGAGCCAAAGAACGGACGAAGAGACACAAGGCGCGGATCTGCCATCTCAGTGGCCGGCACGAGAAATGCGCACAAAAGCAGGTGCTGGCTTTGAAACGCACGCCTTCCGTGGCACGAGCGCCCGTCGTCATCGCAGGCAGGTACTTCCAGGGAACCTTGATAGGCAGAATGCGACTTGGGTCTTGGCCGCACTGTGTCCTCCAGCGCCCCCCCAAAAGGAACACTCCACACAGCATCGTCATCCTCCCAATTCTTAGGATCCCCCCCATACAGGATGAGAGGATAAGAGAGTAACAGCTGAAAGAAATCTTTAGCATGAGCATATGATCTAGAGTCCTAGCTTTTTCTTTGACTTTTGACAAAAGAACTCCCGGCAGAATGGCCCGCGCTCTGGCGTGTTGCCAACATTTCCAAGAGACAACTGACAGGCTGCGCACTGTGTCGATATCAGCAAGACTCCACCCACTTATCGCAAGTCCGGGGTTAGCGGTCATGCTAATCTCGTCGAGAGATCAGGAGTCCTGTGCTTCATTTTGTGCTTGAGCCCTAATCGATTTGTGGGTGATGTGTCAAATACGCTGAGCGAAAACTTCCCCGGAGAACCGGCATTCTTGGGTGGTATTCCCTTGAATTGAAACCCATCAGACGGCGAAGCCGTCTTTGTCAGAGTCAGAGGCCTCTCTCTGCATGCCTCTTTGTACGCAAGTTTCCGTTCCAGCCGTGGCACAGTGCAGCAGTGACAGCCTAGCTCGCCTGGGAAGACGTTCATGCGGGATAAAATAAAAGCTACCACACTGCTTCTGACACTGTGTGACCCATGCTGCCCAGTGCCAAGCCCGTGGGAAGTTGGCTGCTGGGGCGGGTACCTCCCCGGCTGGGCGCGGTATCAATATTGTACCTCCCTGGCAATGGCACAGGCGCAGTGGAAGGAAGCTGGGAAACCTTTCCATCCGGTGCTTGCCAGGCACACGCGGTTTATTACTGCGCCCTGGCCTGCCTGCCATTCCGGGCCCTACCCTCCTTCTCTCCCCAAAGCAACAACAACACGACCATTTTGACCACTTGACTTTATCGCGAGAGAGTCATCTCTTGTGTCACAGAAGATCATCGCAGCAGCTCTGCCATTTTGCCCGCCGCGCTTTTGCCCGACCAGCCTCGTCTTCGGCCAAAAGTCGTTATTTTCCGCGCTGCGCATTTGCTTCGGACAGTAGTGAGTGTGACTCAGCCTTTGTTGCCCAGTTCCCCCAACCAGCCCAAGTTGGGTGGTCGTGTTTTCCCCCAAACCTCAGCGCCATCCGGCCGTCGTCAGCGATTGCGAAGCCCATGGCTCCCAGTCTCGCGAGCAGCAGCATCAGCAGCCAGCGCCGCCCCGATGCGCGCCGCGTCGCGCAGTCCTCACGAAGCAGCGCTAACCCACGGCTGCGCCGCCTCGCAGACACGTCTCGAAGCAAGTCGATTCCGAGAACCGTCAACATGGCAACTATGGCATCTGCTGTCCGCGATATCGCGATGACCTCGGGCCGAGACAACTTAACTGCTGTAGCGGCCCGCAGCGTCCCTGTGACCAACCACCCGACCAACCTGCCGACCCCCCCGAATTCGATCTCGCCGTCGCTGCCCCCGCACGGGCTCAAGGCCCAGCTGCTGCGCGCGCGCCTCGACTCGATCGATTCGGACCTGGATCTGCTGGACGGCGGGGACGACCACCACGCCGGCCTCGGCTCGCCTCCGTACGACTCGGCCGGTGCTATCACCCCGGCCATGCTGGCCAAGTTCCACCTACCGGAAATCCTGCTGAACCACGGCCCGCTGCCCATCCGTCATCTGATGGGCTATCTCACCACTTCGGTGCCGGGCTTCGCGGGTATTCCGCCCGCGAAGGCGCGCCGACTGGTAGTGGGCGCCCTCGAAGGCAAGGGGACCGGCAACGAAGGTGGCGGGCTGGAAGGCGACGTGGAGTTCATGAAGGTGGGCTGGGGCCGGTGGGACGCGAAGCGACGCGGTCAGCCCGCGCGTGACGCGCCATCGCGCCGCACATCACCGGGCGCCCACCCCAACAGCATACCCATCAGCAGGACAACCGGGTGGGGCACCGACCGGCCACGCCCCGGCGCCGCGCTCGCGTCGAGCCTGGGCGCCTTCTCGTCGGCCGCCTTCTCGCACGACGACCGCTTCATGGACATGGACATGATGGACCATGAAGCCGACAAGATGTCGCTCGACGGCTCCGGGTCGGCGTCGTGCTCCGAGGCGCCGGACGACGACGACATGCGGCGCCACAACGACGACCCGGAGGACGCCACCGACGACGAGGACTGGGCCGCCGTCGGCGCGGCGGCGCTCCGCGCGTCGTCGTACCAGGCCCAGGCCAACCAACCACAATCTTTTTTCGGCAATGTATATACCGCGGGCGGCGGGCCCGGCAGCGGCATACGCTCGTTTTCCACGGGGATGGCGCGCGCGCCGCAGCTGCGCCCGCCCACCTTCGCCAATCCCTTCCCGCCGTCGAGGCTGGGCGCCGTGGCCGCCGACGCACAGGAGCGCGAGGCTGTGGAGGCGCTTCTCCGTCTCGGCTCTATGTAACACCACGCACGCACGGACGCACGCACGCACACCCACCACATCATTAAACCAAAAACTCTCTGCATGGCATCGGCTCGGCGTTTTTCAACAAAGGGGCGGGGGCATCTTATCATTTCAACTATCATCATCAATGGGGCAATAACAACCAACCATCGCCGGGCGTGGGGTTATTTGGGTTATCATGGGATTTTGGGTCTGCGGAACCAGCTGGCTTAGGAACCGCTTTTTGCTTCATGATTTCGGTTTGGCCAGTTTTGGGCAGCGGTGGAGTGGGTGGTGTTGGTATGGTATGGGGTGAAAGGGGCCTCGAGCGTCATCTACCGTTGCCGCGCACTCATCATCCTGATACGCTGGGGACGCGGCTCGCAAGCCGCCCTTATTATTCGACCGCGAGAACTTCAAACGTCTCGAACGGCATCAGCATACACAACCTTGTCGGCAGTTCGAACATGCTCACAACTTGGGAACCGGCATCGACACATTCCCATTTTACGAGCATTGGACGACACGCCGAGTTGCCTTGTCGTAACCATCAGAACAATGCATATGTCTCGCGACCACGCATCACCCATCCCTCCTTTCTACCAACGGCTTCAGGATCAAAACCTTCAACAAACACCCCTCCACTTCTTTAAATACACAATTTGTAATTCACGAAGGATACGAGGATTGGGCTGCACGAATGCACACGATGGGAACAAAAACAACGCCAGACGCTTGGATGCGAAGGACCTCGAGACCTTGGGAGTAGGCCGGGCAACACTCGGGATGCCCCTCGCGTGCTCGGTCCGGAACGGAGGCGACGGGCTGGACATGGAACTGGAACTGACTATGGGATATTAAATTCCGGCGAACGCCTTAAGACTTGGCGTGGCGTCAACGTTTTAACCTCTCTACTTTTTTGTATTCACCACATGGCTTATGCCACTGGTTTGTATATACCCTTCTTTTTTATTCTGTTGGCCACAACCAACCGACCAACCAACCAACCTACTCAACTCACTCAACATAGCGAGTGGTTTCCTCCGTCTTTCTATTCAATCATCTGCGGCGGTCTCCCGTCTGTCAACCTGGACCGGGTTTCATAACCTACTTTGTGGGGTGGTGACGGTGGCGTCATCACGCAAGTACTACGATTGTTGTATCGGGAATGGAACAGAAAGGGAGGGGGAGCATCATCCTGGAATGGAACTGGGCTGTCGCACGCGCTGCGGGGTGGCTTTGAGAGGGAGACTGTTCAGCGGCCGGTCGCTCGAGAAAAGGAAGGCAAGTTAGGAACCATGGGAGGAGAGCATTAACACGAGGTGGGGGGGACAACGACGGGACTTGAGAGGATAATAACAAACAAAATAAAAACAGTTAAACCCCGCCCGGCTGACCTGGCCGCTCTATGTGTCAGCTCACCACGTTCGGCAATGCGGGTGGGCACGACGTGTGAGACTACAACCATCAATGGTTTCTTGGTATCTCACGGCCACTTCATACTGTGTACCGCGTACACAGTATGCCTCGACAGTATGCAGAATCTGTTCACCGGTCAACGCAGCGGACGACGGCCGATGATCTTCGCGCGGGATGCAACCGCGCTAGGGGGAATTTGGGTGGGTGAGTGGATCTAGATCGATCCTCGATCCGATCGATCCCACTGCCCCTTTTAACGTCGAGCTTGTGAGTTGGCTGTTGGAGAGCGGGAGCACCGATTCTGAAGTCGATCAAAACTGCCCAGGGCAGAGCCAAACGCACACAAATCTGCAGAGCGGAATTCATATGTCTCATTTGCGCTTGATATGTCGTGTGTAAGTGTATCAGCGGTATTCGTGCCCATACATGTCGTCTTAGATGTTGTATCCCCCCCCGTCATATCCTCCGTCTCTTTAACAACTCATAGCCGCCTCTTCGGAAGCAACTCGTGAGCCAGCCCGTCCACACACCAGCCGATTCGCCATACTGCTCGCGAACACCGACCAATATGCATATCCATCCTTGCAACTCCCCAACATCGCATGTGCGGTAGAAAATGTTGAGAAAATCCGCCCGCGAAGAGGAGGCGTAGCGAGAACGCCACTCCACCACCACACCTCAGATATCCATTACCTCCCAAGCAAGTCCACTTCAGTCAAACCCTTTGTACAACCATCCCTTTCACATAACGGGTCCCATCCCCTCCCTTCCTCCGTCCGTTCTCGGCATCACCAGACTTTCATCTCACTCATCAAGGTGCATATCACTCACGCCATTCACCTCCACACCGCCTCCCCTCACCCCATTCACCCCCTCCACCCCATTAACACCCTGGCTCGCCGTCTCATTCCGACACCTCTGGCACATACACCAACCCCCCAGACTCCCCAGCGCCCACTCCCTGCGCTGCTGCACCGGCAGGTCCACGTCACAATAATGATTCAAAATCTCCTCGCCAGCCTTGATCCTCCCGGGTCGGTCCCCAACAACACGGGACTCACGGGCCCAGAGCACCATGCGCCCGCCCCACTCCCACGTAACATTGGGATCGCAGTCGTGGTTGGCGAGGCACCAAAAGGGGTGGACGGCGGCGACGTCCGGGCGGCCGTCGCGCAAGTTCTTGCGGGCCGAGGCGGTGCCGCGGAACTTGGCGTAGGCGGTGTTGAAGACCCACAGGTCGTGACGGGCGAGGGTGGCGTAGATGTCCACGTCCATCTTCTCGAGGATGTGCAGCGGGATCTCGACGTTGTACCGAAACGAGAAGGGCAGTGTCCACTCGGGCGGCGGCTCGTCGGTGATGGTGCCGTCGATGTCGTTGAGCGACGTCGACACGAAGTCGCCCCAGATGTACTTGATTTCCTGCACCTCGAGCGGGTGGATGTCTTGGTGGGCCGACATGGCGAGCAGGCGGGCGAGGAGAAGGAGGTAGAGCGACTGGTCGATGTCGGCGGCGGCCGGGTCCTTCGCGATGGAGTCGACGTCCTTGTCGCACACGGCCGGGTGGTACTGTTCCCGGGCCTTCTTGAAGCAGAATTCGTCGCAGAATACTGTGTCGTCGCACTCTGGGCAGCTCACGGCTTTGGAGCTGTTGTCGAGGGGCGGCAGCTCGGTGCCGCAGGCGTCGCAGGTCGATTCCTTGAGCCGGTTGTTCGCGGTCAGTAGCGAGTATTCCTCCAGTACGGTCTCGCCGGGCGCGATGTCCTCCTTCGCGAAGAGGCCGAGTTGCTTGCACGTCGGAATGAACTCGTAGTCGTCCGTGCTGCTCTCGCTGTCGAGCAAGACAGGGAGGTTGGACGCCTTGACTTCGCATTTGGGCGCCATTTCCGAGAGCTGCTGGTTGAGGAACGAGAGTGACTCGGCGGCGAAGCGGTCCGGCTCGTACGAGTTCCAGGGGTACACCTCCCGGCGAACCACACCGCGGTCAGGCAGATTGGTAATCTCAATCGGTTCGTCTGGCTCTTTCCGCAACCTCCGCCTCGCAACCTGCTCTATGTAGCCCTTGATCTCGTAAAGCTCCCTGTTGTTGGGCGCCAGGCCGAGACCCCGCTCGCAGAAGCTGAGGGAGCTCTTCAGACACCCGCATAGCAAGAGACTGAGGGCGAGCATCTGGAAGCAGCGGACCGTCGCCAGATTTGCTAGCAGGTTGTACGGCTGGGCGCCCTCCACACCCTCGCCGTCAAGTAGTCGATCATAATCCTTGGCGAGTGAGCCATGGTTGAGCACCTCGGGACAAGGCCCGGTCGAGTAGCCCCTCAGGGCGTCCAGGGCCTGCTCGTGGTACTCGAAGCCCACATCGCGCACCTCGTCGGCCAAAAGCAGGGCGCGGTAGGCGTCGCCAGCAGCGAGATCGGGGTAGGCGAGGTCGGAGTGGACAACGGCGCGCTCCAGATAAAGAATCAGGTCGTAAGGCGATTCAGCAAGGGCGTCGGTTAGTTGCTGGCGACGCTCGAGGAGGGGACCGCGCGGTGGGTCCTTCTCGTCGGCGAGGACAGAGGGCGAGGAGCTGTCCATGGTGAAGCGAGGGTGGGAAGTGGTTCACGAGTAGGGCGAGCGAGAGACGATGCCCAAGGTCATGGCGTGCCCCCAAACTCGGAACGGGTCCACGCCCAGGACTCGGACGGCGACGTCGGAACCAGACGAAGGGCGAATCGGGAGCGGACGGGTATCTTGCGTAGGTTTCCACGAGTTGTTGGTTGCGGGAAGTCCCCCACCGTCACTTGGGCCGGGATGGGGCTTTCGAACGAGCCGGTAAGGTCGAGACCGCCGCCGACCTACAGATACTAGGTCGGGGTTGAGGGTCTCCTGAAGACGGCTGCCTGCAAAATTTTGTCTGGAACGGGCGAGTTGAGGAAGGAGCCAAGTGGGACTTGCGGCTGCTTGGGGCACTTGCAAAGCGACGGGAAAGGAAGGCACGATCCGCGAGGCGGAGGTCTAGACTTCGACAGCCCTAATAACGAAGGCCCGGGGGATGGCCGCAAAATGTGACGGGATCTCGAACAAGGCGCCTGCTACGACTGGAACGCCGCAGGGAGGGTCCGGCAAGCTGTTGGGGTGCAGGTTGCAGGGTGCCACAGGAGGCCGTAAGACCTTGGTTTTTTGCCCTTATTTTACATCCATGGATATCCATTATGAGGTCTGTTCTGCCCTTGCGCCTGCTGGGGCCGGCACATCGTTTTGAGGACTGCAGGCAGAACGTGCTGCACCTCCTCGGCTCACGCTTGCGCCAAACTAGGCTTCAATGGGGTACAGCCCTGCCAGGAAAAGTTGGCCGCCATGGGAAGACGACGCGCCCGGTGCCGTCATCGTGCTGCCCCTGTTGCAGGCATGCCAGCGCAGTGGAGCCCGGGATCTCCTGTGGCTGAGGCTCCTCTTCGACGGAAAATATGGTGCTGGCCAGCGTCGGGGGTCAGCCCGCCGAAGCTTCCAGAGGGACGCACGATGGTGGTGGCGGTTGTAGTTCCCAGCGATCGTGCGTTTGCACCCTGTCAGTATGATGAGGGGTTCGACCCGCCCGAAGGAAGACCCTGCGCCGACCCGCCCAGACCCCTTGCCTCTCCTTGGGGCCCTCCCTGTGTGGAAGGTATCAATGCGCTAAAACAGGGTTCACACCCACAACAGGCACTCCAGGCCAGCGGCATCTCGGGAGTCCGAGAATTTCAGGGTCCTGCTCCAGCAGATGGCTTGCAGGCGGCAACAGCAGCCCATTGGCTGCCCGGCGCCTCGCGCGAGGGGCACTACGTCATCCCCCGTCCCGAGGTCGTGCTTGCCATCTCCACGTGCCCCTTGATCTGCCCCTACCTTGGAACTTCGGGCATCTCGAGATTGGGTCGCCGGTTGGCTTCGTTCCCAGAAACGGAAGAGGCACGCCAGCAGCCGCGTGAATCTCTGGAGCCGTCCGAGCTGCCCTCGGGGCAGCCATCAAGTGAGTTGCCTCCCGGGCGCTCCCGAACTCATCGCATGTTTTTCCATCTCTCCGAACGCGATAATGATGACTACTAGACGAGCTAGGATCCTTTGCTACCTCAACGGCTGCATCAAGACTGCAGATATGTGCAGTGAGGTGAGGGCAAGTCCCGTCCATCGTCGGGCGTCCTCCTCCACATCGCTGCGGGAGGGCTGGCAATGCTTGCCAGATAACGAGCACAAACAGGGTTCATGTGGCAGCCCAAGCCACTAGTGTAGTGTAGTCGAGCCCGCGCGTCATCAACGAAATTGATGGAATGGGACTTGCTGTACCAAGAGTAGCAAAACAACCCCAAAATCAAAAGAGAAAAAAACCGGAATTCACACGACGGAGCGACTCGAGAGACAAGAGAGCAACGGCGGGAGGCTATTGATGTTGTCCCACCCACCTTGCTCCGCTGCGCCTCCATGCAGCCCAACTCCAGTGCGAAGTCGCATGCAGATGGAAGAGCGATCAAAAGCCGTGTCTATTGGTCACATCTATCCAGACTCGAAGATAAAAGCGGGCGTCCGCCGGAGCATACAGCCCGGACTGGACCCTGGAAAAATCTAACCCCACATCTCCAGTCGTTCGTTGGGCTCGCCGAGTGCTCTCCCGACGAGGAGCAGAGCAGGGGTGAGGAGGGAGAGGGAAATAAGGGAAAAAGGATATTTGCGGAGCTGACCAATTCCGTGTCACCTGTATTATCAACCAGAGGCAGGGCAACGTGTCCCAGACCGCCATCCTACTCGGTCTGCGAACCGGCGCGCCCCGCTCTTCCTTCTCCTCCTTCTTGACCCTGCTCCCCCGCAGCGGCAGCGCGGAGGTCGCTCAGACAGTCGACGTAGAACGCCGGCACGGCGACGGCGTCGTCGGCCTCCCAGTCGGCCTTCTTGCTGACGCCGGTCAGCACGGCCAGCGTGCCGCCGAGGCGGCCGTCGATGCCGAACTTGATGTCCGTGTTGAGCCGGTCGCCGACCATGCAGGTGCGCGCGCGGTCGAGCGCGAATTTGCCCTCGACCGCGTCCAGCATCGCCGGGCTGGGCTTGCCGAGCGCCAGCGGCTGGTTCTCCTGGTTCCCCGTGGCACAGGCGAGCGGCGCGCTGACGGCACCCGCGCCGGGGAAGAAGTTGTGGTTCATCGGGAACGTCGAGTCGACGTTGGTGGCGAGGAAGAGGGCGCCGCGGCGCAGGTGCTGCAGCGCGTGCGACAGCTTCAGGTAGTTGATGTGGAAGTCGAGCCCGGCCAGCACGCAGCCGACGTCCGCGTCGAGCAGCGAGCCGTCCGCGATGCCCTGGAAGTCGGCGGGCGTGATGTCGCGCCGGAAGGCTGGGTCGGTGCCGCCGACGAAGGGGATTCCTTCGCTGCGCAGCTCGTGCTCGATGCCAGCCTCGCCGATGACGAAGACCTTGTTCCTCGGCGGCTCCAGCTTGAGGATGCGCGAGATATAGATGGCCGACGAGTAAGCCGACCCGAAGATCTCCTCGACGTCGGCCGGGATGCCGAGGTTGGCGAACTTCTTGACATACTCTTCACGCGACTTGGTCGAGTTGTTTGTCACGAAGACAATCTTCTTACCTGGTGAGGGCTTTAGCGATTGGTTTGATAGACTTTGAGCAGAACTGGAAGCCGATCTCACCTCTGGACCGCAGCAGCTCCAACGTTTCAGGAACGCCCTCGAAGACATGATCGCCGGTCCATATTACGCCTGTGAAAGCGGTTAGCACTCGCCCCATCACCAACACGAGTGTGAATTTTCCCATACCGTCGCAGTCCAACAGGAAGACCTAGTACCTGCAGTGGTGAGTGGCCGACCTATGAGATGGGAGGGTATTTTGCCGGATGCGTCAAACAACTCACGTCAAAACGGTTGATGAAGTCGTTGATGGCGGCAGCGTCGCCAGTAAGATACTTCGGTTGTGGCATATTTACAAGTTCCTAACCCAACTCGGCGAAACCGGTCGATCACGACTGGCTTGATCGAACGAAAGCGGTAGGGCGGTGACTTGCTTCAGCCGATGTGTCGGAGGATGTCACGGTGTGGTTCTGGGTCCGTTTTCGGGGATGAAGATCTTAAACTGCATTCCCGATATTGATTGGCTGACTGAGCGCCTTATGGGGGGCGAAGTCATCCCGGGACTCGAATCCCGGGAAGCATCGCTGCCTCGTAGCGATGCTGTGCGAACGCCATCAAGAACATGATGATTCGATGCTCATGTGCGTCTGCGTTGACGAGTGCATGCGTGCATATTGCAGAATACATTACACTGCTTGACAGTTGGAGACCAACCGCCCAAGCCATTCGGTCTGGCGGGGAGGGGCAGAATTCAAAGCCCCATGACGTAGTTACCGAGCTTCTGATGCTGCCGTGCCTGAGCGGCACATGGATGTAAGCCACAGCAGCCAGCCTCATATGTATATGTTGTAATGGACCCGTTTGATCACTTCCGCGGCGGCCATTCAAGAACTCTAACACAAACAAGGTTCATGACGAGGTGCTATCGTCGCACTGCCCCTGGCTGCCCACCGGGGAGCACTCAGTGACTTCACGACTGCCCGACACAGAATTCCGTACACTACAGTAGTTACCCAGGTAGGTTGCTACTGAGGCTCGAGCGAGAGAGTCATCGCCTCATGCTGTGGCGTCTTCTCACGAGGAAATATGCTAGAGGTATGTGCATGTGGCTACCGTCGGTGCCTTCGCAGCAGGAATCAAGGCCGCGAGGCCATCGTACGATTTCGACATCATCCCCGGACCCCGCGGAGGTGTCTTTTGTGGAGATGAGCGCCCAAATGCCACCTCGCGGGCCCCGCCCTGCGGACCCTTCGCCGTTTTCCCCCACAGTCGCCTGGATACCTGTCTACGGTAAGATCAGGGCAGATCAATGAAGAGTTCTAGAATCCTCCAAAGGCAAGGTACAGAGGTACCAGTGTGTGATGTGTTCCGCTATGGGATACTGGGTACTGCGGGTTCATGGTGACGGATCATGAAGGGCTGCGGTGCGTCCAGAAGTCCGAAAGCAATTTAGGGGGATTTGTTTACATGCGAGTCGCGTACACAGTAGTCGTATGCGCGTCGAGTTGTAGCAGACGGAGGACGAGAGTTTCAACTGTGCAGGATCGTATTACTGCTGTTGACTCACAGTTCAGTTGTGACGATCGTCATGAATGCGTCATCCGCGAGACACCCCTGTTGTTCCTGATCGACAACACCATAACTGACGAAGTGTCTGCGGGTCGCGATTCTCGGTCCATATGTGCCGAAGCATTGCCCACACTACCTCAAGCGCTGAGTAAATCTGAAGACGTACGCTACATACACCAGATACATTGCAAAACGCGCGGGTGCTTCTGGTAGTCGCCAGGAAACCTGACCGGCCTGGCTGTACGTCGGCACAGGCACCCACGCAGTACACTACCTTATACTTCGGAGCGGCGTACGACGCAACTTACAAGTAATCCATCTTATATCATGGTCAACAAAACCTCGTTCGTCAACTTAAATGTCTTAGTTTTCATAGGTCTACTGTGCTCGTTCATACACTGAAGAAGAGCTGAGACCGTTGATTCATGCTTGAAATGGCAAACAAAGGTGGTTTCGTGAGCTTCGCCAGATGCTCCGAGTTCGCTTTTTTGAGCGTCCCCCACGACGGCAAATTTTATCCATCATCTTGCTTTCCTTGCCTTCTCTTTCTTCCATATTTGGAGGAATACCTTCATCGCTATTATGATCCGAAAGAGAGAGAAATCTCCACAGCTACCTAGTCATTATTCGGTCATTGCTTTGCTGCATGCAAAAGAAGGCAAGCCGTTTTCAGGTGCGCCATGGTTTCGGTGCATTTCCATTGCCACAGTCCCACGTTTCTGTGTTATCGATAGGCCGCAGTTAGCGCGAGCTGCTGGGGTGCTTACACAGGACGCTCCGCCAAAAGAGCTCCCACGGAAGCTCTACCCCTCCATTCAACCCCTCCAATACCATCTTCCGCCAGCAGAATTTCCCTCCAAAAAAAAAGACCCGCGGCACATAATCCCGCCGGAGCACCTTGCGCATCAAGTGAGTTTCCTGTCACTTACTGTGTGACGTTTCCCAGAGCTGAACAACTAACGCTGTGCTTCCGGCCCGGTTTATCCTTGTTGCCTGCGAAACAACCTCGTGCGCCAGCCCAGACGTAAAGGAACCAACATTTCGGAGTTGGGCTGTCTCGGAGCTCCATTTGCGACGGCGCACCCAAATCACATCGATATCTGGCACGGCGCTGGACCTGCTGCTGGCCCGATCCCACTCGAGCGGCATTTGAGTAGACACCCGCTCTCGCTCTACTTGCTCTCTTGATCCAGAGACCCAGACCACAGCGCGCAGAGAAGCTGGCACAATGGCGAAACAAGCAAACCTCTATTCTTTTCCCACCGTGGAGGCCCTCGCACCGGCCCTCCGCTCCTATGTGATCTCATGCCAGGAAGCCGGCATCACCCGTCACGGCGTCTTCAAGGTCGCCGTCTCGGGCGGCTCGCTGCCCAAGACGCTGGCCCAGGCCCTGCTGGCGGCGCCCGCCTCGGACGCCGACACGGTCAAGTGGGACAAGTGGGAGATTTTCTTCGCCGACGAGCGCGCCGTGCCGCTCGACCACGCCGACTCCAACTACGCGCTGCTGAAAGCCGAGCTACTCGACAAGCTGCAGCTGCCCGAGGGCACCGCACCGCCGACCGTGCACGCCATCGACACGGAGGTGCTCGACGACGCGCAGGAGCTGGCCGACCGGTACGAGCAGACGCTCGTGCGCAGCTTCGCCAGCCGCGACTCGGTCAAGCTGCCCATCTTCGACCTGCTGCTGCTCGGCTGCGGGCCCGACGGCCACACGTGCTCGCTGTTTCCGGGCCACGAGCTGCTGCGCGAGACGAGCGCCTGGGTCGCGCCTATTGAGGACTCGCCCAAGCCGCCGCCGCGGCGCGTCACGCTAACCCTGTCTGTTGTGACCCACGCCGTGCGCGTCGCCTTCGTGGCCACCGGCGGCGGCAAGAAGGAGATCATGAAGGAGATCTTTGAGCAAGGGAACGGCCTGCCCTGCGCGCTCGTCAACGAGGGGACCGGCGAGCGGTGCAGCTGGTTTGTGGACAACGCTGCCGTCGAGGGAGTTAGCTACCCCAGGAGGCCGTTCAGCCTATGAGTCTGCCAGTGGCTGTGAAGTAGACCGGAAGACATGCCAGGGTTTGATCAGGCTTTCTCGGGCAGCTTAGGAATTGCGGGGAGCACGGGAGTACGGTTTGCCTTCTCTGGAACGGGTCCCTATCGGATGCTCGAGGACGAAGAAAAGACACTTGAGACTGTGCGGCTTTCGTTGGCTTTGATATCCAGAGTTGCGCTATTTGCTTGCGGGTTGCTGGAGGCCTTTTGACCCGATTCATTTACTTAGCTAGACGACCCTTCACTCTTTGGGAGTCCATTTGCTCAGCGTCCTCATGTTCTCTGCCTTCAATCACGGCTACCCCGATTCTGTCGCTTATTGCCAAGCTCCCTGTTGCTTTCATGCGAAGAGTGGCCAGTAAGTCATTCAACTCTGCCAGCACGCAAGCACTTGCTCGCACAACCCAAACGTAATCTTAGAGAGCAGATATGCTTCTCGCGCGGGCATCGAGTGGTTCCAACTTCCCGCAGCACGAGCAAGGGCAATTTTCAGCCACAGCACACTTACGTTTCAGGAGACCGTCCCGGCCGGTGTCTTCTAGGCAGGAAAGAAAGACAGGAGAGGGAAGAGGGGTAGTTAATGAATGAAGATGGTTATAGACAAGCACAGATGGAGGGACAAGCAAGCAGATTGAGCAACCGAGCGGCAACAAAGTAGATACAAGAACACATACATCCACCCCGCAATGCCAGATTCAGAGGTCAAACAGATCATCAGCCAACGCACCCTTCGCACTCTGATGCCAAATCCGGTGGATTGCTCCAAAACACCAGCAGCAACGGCAGTACAGTGAAGCCGGTTTGTTCCCCAACACTTCGCAACAACCCATCTGATCCTTCTGGAACCCAACGTACGGCCACCCAATCGCTTTTCCTGACGAGCCCTCAGAAGCACAGGGAGGAGGCCGCAATCATCACCAGAGGACTGACAACAAAGTTCAAATAGCAGCGACCAACAGTCCAACAGCACTCGCCTGCTTCGCCAGCGTGGCATTCCGGAACGGCCCCGTCCAGGACACGTCATACAAATCCCCGGCCGCGCCCGGCCGGCGGTCTAACGCGTAGGCGCTCTGCGCGTTCTGCTGCAGAAAGGGAGCGTACGGGCGGCTGCTGCTCGCCGCCGCGGCGCCGACGTCGGGCCTGCTAGCACTTCCTCTGATGGCGGTGATGGAGGAGGAGGAGGAGGAGGAGGAGGAGGAGGAGGAGGAGGAAGAAGAAGAAGAAAGGGATGAGAGAGACGAAGAGGAGACTGCGTAGGCGTCCAGCGCGGCTAGGTTGCTCGCGAAGATGCCCTTGAAGATCTGCTGGTCGCTGTTGCAGAGGGATTCGTCCGGGTCGCCGTCGGGACTGCAGGAGGATTCGGTCAGGGTGCCGTTGCGGGTGAGGTGCGGGTTGGAGAGGACTGCGTTGGCGAGGTTGGTGGCGGCGGTGAGGTAGGTTGTGTTTTGGGTTGCGGTGTAGAGCTCTGGTGGCGGTTTAATTGGGGTTTGAGGAGGAAGGGGGTGGAGGAAATAGAGGAGTAGAGGGGTTTCCTTACCGACCAAGCCGCCGAGGACGACGCCCTGGTTGTAGGTCCACACGGGAAGCTTGTTGTTGAAGCAAGCGCCGCTCCCGTCGCTTGATGAGACTAGGCCGTCGTTGACGAGGCCGTCGGTGTTAATCATGCCCGAGGCGGCAAACCACGTCCAGGCCTGCTCGGCGCGGGCGAGGTACTCGGTGTCTCCGGGGACGCGGTTGTGCAGCGACGCGGCGAGCTTGAAGTACAGCTCGTTGGCGATGGCATTTTTGTACGTCTTCCTGCTGATGTCGACGTACACACCGCCGCCGCACGGTGTGTCGGTCCAGTACGAGCGTATGTATGCCTCGTCCTCGATCGACATGTTCAGGAAGGCGCTGTCGCGCGTCAGATCGTACATGCCGACCATCGCCAGCGCCCACCACCCCGTGTCGTCGGTTGAGTCGGCGCGAAAGTCGCCATTGCCCTGCGGCCACCAGGAGAGTGGTGCCCGCTGCGCCTGGATGATGGATTTGGCCTGGTTGAGGTAATCGCTGGTGCCAGTCTTGAGCATGTACTCGATGACACCGCGCAGAGCAACGCCGCTGAGCCACCACGCTTCGGTTGGCGACCATATGGCCTTCGACGAATCGAAGAACTTGTCGTTCATGGCGTCGATGGCGGCCTTTGCCGCGGCGCGGGCGTCAAGCTCCCTCGGCCGCAGAGGGCCCAAGCCGGATGGGGGCGAACCGGCAACAGCAGCATTGGCGAGCCCCTGAATGCCCCAGAAAGTCCCGAGCCGAGTGAGAAGATGGCGAGGTTTCATGCTGTCAACCACTAGCTACATACTCCACTCACGGACAGTTGAGGTTGGGATAGCAAGCGCGATCGTAGGCCGGTGGTGTTTATAGTCTGCCAGCATACCACCCCGTATCACGTCGCATTCCAACGGCCGCAGCTTGACGGCCGTTGCATGGAAATAAGGCAAGTATGGCAAACAGCATAAAATTATCGCCAGGCGACGAGAGTACTGTACAGATCTCTCGTCCGCACTCTGATGCCAGGCGGCCAACAACCAAGCGACGATCCATATTAGGCGCCCAGGGACGGGACGACCGCCTGCTGCCCGAGCAAACGGCCACCGGGCAGACATCATAGCGTATGTGCACGTATGGGTTTTGGGTCTTCGCTATGCGCTGAAGCCGCCTGTACTTCGGTATGACCTACCATTGACGTGTCAGCGCAGGTCCAACAACGCTACCAGGTGCTCAATCCCAAAGCCCTTCGCGGCGCTCCCGCCTTCTTTCTGCCCGACCTGCGCGGTTGCCAAGGGGGGCCGCCAATTGCTGGCTGCCTCGGTGAGCGCAAGAACGGAAGTGACGCATAACACGTCGCGCGTGGGAGATTGGATTTAATATGGCATTTTCCGCGTGCCGTGTCGGGAAGCGAGCCGACGAGTTGGGAGGTCGCATCTGGGTCAGGAACACAGGCAGGCAATTTCACACAGAATGCCCTCCTCTGCAAGGCAGCTGCACACCATCCTTGGCAGCCTGCCAAGCACACCCACAGCAGCCGGCTCGACCTGGAAGTTGCAATGCCATGGAAGGAAGGCCTCCACACGGCAGACACGACAGGCGCAGGCCAGGCAGAGAAAAGACTGAGCTTATCGATAGGTTGAAAGCAGGAAATCGGAAAGGCTGCAACTTCCAGGCCCCCACTGCAACCAGTTAATTCCCGTCTGCCGCATTCTGGGCTGGGAAAAGCACAATCCCATCTCGCACCGCCGTCTCCCGTCTCCCCGTCTTTCCGCTCTGCGCTGTACCAACTCGTACACGTGTAGCCACTTGTCGACAAGAGGAACAGAACGTGGCGTGGCTTGGGCACCAACCTTGTACACCCAAGCAATGCGACACGAAGCAACCAGCTGTTTCCGCCAGGGCATGAAATGGAAGCTTTCTGTGCCCGCAACCCACGCGATCTCCACAGCAGATGGGAAACCCAACCCAGGACGAACAGGATCCCCAGTTCCTCGATCATGCAAATGGCGCCGGAAGCCCGGACACGGGCGCAGCAGTGGCGCCGGGTGATCCGCGCCCTGCCGAACTTTCTTCAGCGTCTGGATTGATATGACTCCAATTGTACTCTGTACGCCAAGGTACCCAGCGTTGACGCATGCTTCATCAGACATTACATAGTAGGTATGCCTCTTCTCCGGGAACAGTTCACGCACGGCATGCACGGCACAAGTGCAGAGATCGCGACGCGCCAACGGCCAACGGTTCTCCACAACCCACTCTGCACTCTGCGGAACCTTGGCCAGGCACAGGTTCTTGAATGGGGGCCTCCTGTTGGCTCGATATCACATCCCCTGTCATCATACCCGCGGGCTTGGCTCGCCGTCAGCCAGTCGCGCGTTTCAGCCGGCCAGGGACCGGGGGGCAAAACGATCGTCTCATTTTGAACCCTGTCCGAGGTTGCCTGTTCTTGTTCTTGGAGTCCTCGATGGAACACCGTAGGTTCTGCCAAGTTGTGCGTCTTCCAGCATCTTGCACAGTATCGTACGCCGTTTTTGCCGTGCTCAGTCCGTACCCAGCACGCCCTTTCCGGCTGGGCTGAGAACTGGCGAAACCACCACCTGTGCGGTGTGTCACGACAGCTGCTTCGGAAGCGCTCTGACGCATCGCATGCCTGCCGTTAGCAGGCGTCCGCCTATACCCAGTACTCCGTGCACGAGGACCTAGTCGCTCGGGACCTCGAACCAACCCCATCTATGTGCGACACCACCTGCGGGCCTTGCGACGAGCGTCTCAGTACCGCAGCGAGCAGGACAACCCCCCGCCTACTGCACCCACCGCACCGACCGTGGCTTATTATTCAGCCGGCGCGGCGGGAGAAGACATGATGGAAGCCGCGACCCTGCAGCCCCCGAGAGCCGGGCGGTCTCGTTTCTCGAAAGCGCTCCCGGCGCCCCCTTCCCTGCCCACCTTCGACTTTGAATCGCAGCTCGCACCGCTCGTCCCCACCGCGGCATCCGAACAGGTGCCGTACCGCACACAGCAGCCTGAGATTTCGCTGCCGCCTCGTCCACCTCCCAAGCCACGCGCCGCCGCCGAGGGCGCGCGAGACAGAGAGACTACCATGGCCACGGCCACGGCAGTCAGCAGCAAGCCGCTGAACTCGCCGCTCCCGCCTGTGCCCTCCAAGGCTACCGGGCCGCCGCCGATGTTGAGCATTCCACGACGGCCCGTTGCAGCTCCCGTGACTCCGGCACCGGCTCTGAGTGCGACGTCTACCCCGGCCCTGGCGCCCCCAGACTCTATGCCATCGCCTGCCGGGTCCTTCTCCAGCCTTCTCTCGGCCTACTCCAATCACACGGCCGACTCGCCGCGGTCGTCATCATCAACCTCGGCCAAGCACTCTCACGCGGTTGTGTCACCGAGCCTGGCCACGCGGGGTGGGAACGCAGCGTCCGAGGCGCATGCGCTCTCCCCACCGCTACTGCCGTCTGATCGGGATGTGCACAAACAGGAGCCCGGACACCATCAGAAGCTCGAGCCTAGCGGGGAAGAGCTACCCCCACCACTGCCTGTGAAGGATTCTCAGCGTGGTGTTCCGAGACCTCAGACACCCACCGGGCTGCAGATCCAGACTGCGCAATCAGAGTCGTCTGCGCGGATCGGATCGCCGCTAGCCAACGGCTCTCCACAGCAGGAGCAGCTCTGGCAGCGACGATCGCTCAAAGCCGACAAGACCCGGGCCGTTCCAGAACTGAAGCTGGTCTCCAGCCACGGTTCCACCGCTGCGTCAGCCCAGGCCCTACCGCAGAGTGACCCGAGCAGCCTGCTCTCGCAGCCGTTCCCAATTCCTCCTCGGAGCAACCCCGAAGCATCCGAGCCGGCCGCAACACCGCGGGCTCCACCTCGAAGCGCCAACGGCGGCCTGCCCGGGCGAAACATCCGTCCTTCGTTGACCAGCGAGCCTGCTGTTCCTCCAGGAGACGCGAGCATGGGCCAAGGCGCCTCGCGGGCTAAGGAGAAAGCAGAGAGCGGCAGGAGCCGCGAGAGTGCAGAGGAGCCGATGGCCACGTTGCAGGGGTCGCAATCACCCCAGGCGACGACGCTGAGTCCTACGGCAGCCGAGTCGGTCGTCTCGCCGGTCTCGGTGCAGCGTTTGCCGACGCCCGAGTATACTGCGAACGATGTCCGGAGCCCGCCGCCAGACACAGTGGTGTCGCCGCTCTCGCCTGCCTCGTCGTCGCCTGAACTGCCCGGCGAACCAAAGCCGGCGATTGTGCGGAAAGCCATCGGCGCGTCTGAACACCGGCTGCGCCCTGCCAGGAGCAGCCCGTCGCTGGCACCCGGCCCTGCCGTCAACGTGGGACTGGGAGTCCGCTCGCCGATGGGTCTTCCTACATCGCCGCGGCCTGAGACAAGTCAGGGCCCGAAACAGGCATCCGCGGTTCCTGCATTTACTGTGGCAGACCAGACTTCAAGCGCGAGTCAGCCACCGCTTCCCTCCTACTCCTTGCGATCTGGGATAGCTCAAGGCTCGGATGGGAAGCAATACATCCCTTACTCCCCGGCCCCCGACCGGAATCAGGAGCAAACACAGGCCCAGATTCCGGCGCGAGGATTGTCCAGAGAGGGCGTTCCTTCTCCTCCAGCGGGCTCTTACTATGCTACAGCACCTCCGCTTTCCGCGCTACCGCCCGTACCCGTACAAAACCCATGGCCCCAGAGCCCGCCGGGAAATGCCAAACCGGTCTCTGAGACTGGCTCCGTCGAAACCCTCAAAGCGGCAGCACCACTATCACCTCCCCGGTCTTTCCTCGCACAGCAACCACAGCAACCACAACAACCACCCGACAGCACGCCCCAGTTCTCCCCTTACCCCCACCCAACTGCCAACCTACCACCACCACCAGCGCCGCGCAACGTCCCGGACGCCACCACCGCCAACCACCACCATCATCACCAACCAGGAGCCGTTGACCCCGACAACAAGGAGGAGCCGCGCACGACGGACAACCCGGGCGCGGCGCGCTTCCCGCGCGGGTGGTACGTCGTTGCCGAGCAGCCCGCAGGCGACGCGGCGCCGATCCCGGACGCGCGGCCGCCGGGCGAGCGCCAGCGCCGCTGCCTCACGCGCCACCGCTACCTGACGACCAACCGGCAGCGCACCAACCCGGTGGCGTGCCGCGCGTGCGGGCGCAAGGATAGGAATGCCGAGGCGTTTATCTGCAGCGCGTGCTATCTTAATGTGTGTGCCGGGTGTGCGGGGTTGTTGAGGAGGTTGAAGGGGGATTTGGAGGGGGTGATGGAGGTGGTGAAGAGGGGGGATTATCAGGGAGGTGGGGGTGAGGTCGAGGGGGAGAAGCGGGGGTGAGGGAGTTGGATCTGTGTTTTGGGGGGTTTGGCTATGACTGATTATCCATACGGTACTGCGCTGAAGTGGCTTTGGGGACTGGATATACCTTCGACTTTGTTTACTTTTGTGGGATGGCTTGAGAAGCGGTAGAGCTGCACTGGCTGATTTATTATTAGATTTGGGACAGCTACGGGGTTACAGGGAACTGATATGGAACGTGGACATGTGGCTACAGGAGATATACACCGGTATAAACAGGTAGAGAACGCGGTGCGATGCGCTGGTCGTCGCACGGATGTGTTGGATCGAGTAATGCATTGGTACACTGGCTGATGAGAAGCAGACTAGCTGTCTGTCCCCTTCAGTGTTGGTTGGACGACACTTGTTGGTTTTTTGTTCCCAACTCGAGCGTTTGTTGTGGTGCAACCAAGAGTACTTGACCTACCTTATCAATGTTAGGCTAAAGCTAGTTACATGCTGTCGTCACCTGCGCTGCTCACAGTGCGTTCCAGGAAGATCTTCAAACTTCGGATCGAGCCGTCCTCGATGCGACTCCGCTTTCCAGGGTGGGCGAAGTGCCGACTTGCCAGGGCCAATGCAGCCCTGCAGCACGCGGCTGAAGCGACGACCCGCTGCGTTACAGGCTCTATGCGTGTAAACCGCCAATCGCAACCGCAACCGCACATCAACAACAACGAACCTGGGGCAAGCGGCAGGCTGGAAGCGACTTGCAGCAAAGCAAGCCGGGAGACCGAGAGAGATACTCAGGAATCAGTGAACTGCTTGTGTCCAGCGTGCATTTCGACGGAAATTGCAGTGAATCGCCGGAGAAGGAAGAGAACAAGATGTCGTCGACATCGTCCGGCAGCGGCCTGTCGCGGGCACGATCGCTGCGGAAACCCAGCACCAGAACCGAGATGGCGACGGCAGCGACAACAGCACCGACAATCAACGCCAGCGCCACTGGTGACAGCCAGCGCAATGTCTCGCCCAGCAGACTGCCCGTCAAGGGGACGGCGTCGTCATCGTCATCGGCGACGGCAGGAGCAGCAGCGAGCAGCGGAGCGACCCGCACTGCGAGAAGCGCCACCACCAGCGCCGGCACTGCAAGGAGCACCCGCCCGCTGTCCGGCGTCTTTGCGCGCATCACCACGGCGCCGTCGGCTCGCCAGCGGGAGAAAGACATCTCAGGGTCTGACGCGCCGGCGCCCGCGGCGAGTCGCACTGCCCGGGCCTCCTCGATCCGCCAGCCGTCCGCCGCTTCGACGGCAGCCCGCCCGACCACGTCCGGAGGTGCCCCGTCTGCAGCCCGCCCCACCACCTCGTCTGGCCTGCCGCCATCACGCCGGGTCGCTTACGGCACGGTCACTGCCGTCTCCGGACCCAGCCCCGGACCACGGCATGCGCGCGCCAAGTCGTCCGTGACGACCCTCTCCGGCGCCACCATCCTCCGCCCGCCGTCGCAGATCTCCAACGCCAGCTCCACCACTACCACGGCTACGACCGCACCGCCGGTTACCGACCGCTCCCGTCCACCGCTGTCCAGCCTCACCCGGCCACGTCAGGCGCCAGCGACAGGGCAACCACCGACACCAACCCGCCCGCGCCGACGGTCCTCCCTGTCCTCTCCCACCACCCTATCCGCACCAGGAGCAGCTCAAGCACCAAAGCAACCACCCAAGCCCTCCATTCCACCACCACCACTATCCCAACGACCCCTCTCCTCCAAACCCCCCACCGCCACCACCACTATCACCACCACCAGCACAAACGCCAGCGCAAACACCGCCCGCCCGGCCTTCACAACCCACCAGCAGCACTTCTCCCCCCTCAAATCCCTCGCCCCGAAACCCCTCACCGCCACCTTCCTCGCCCCGCCGTCCCCCTCCAAGCAGCCCGCCAACGTGGCGCTGTCGGCCGACACGGCGCGCCTGCAGACCGAGCTGCTGCAGCTGCATCTCCTGCACCGCGATGTCGGCGCCGTGGTGGGGGCGTGGTGCGCCAGTGCAGAGGGGAAGCTCGGGGAGAGGTTTGAGAGGGTCAGGAGGGAGGGGGAGGGGGTCGGGGAGGTGGAGAGGGGGGTGGAGATGGGGCGGGCGGTTGAGGGGTTGAGGGGTTGGGGGGAGGGGGGAATGGGGTTGGAGGAACGGGTGGTGTTGCTGGATGGGGTGGTGAGTGGGTTGTGGGGGCTGGTGGGGGAGTGGGGGGGCAGGTATGAGAGGGTTGTGAGGGTGTTTGAGAAGTGGGTGGGGAGGGCGGAGAGGGTGATGAGTGCCAGGGAGAGGCTGGGTGACGGGGGGCCGCAACGATATGATGTGGATGGAGGACGACAGAAGGGAGAGGAGGACAGCGGACTGGCGTTCGTCGGCGAGCTGGACGCCGCGTGGAAGGAGGAATGTGCGGGTTTGGTGCGGCGGCTGGATGAGTGGCGGCGGGGGCTGCGCGAGCTGGGGGATGCGCCTGCCACGGAAGGAGAAGGGGAAGACGGAGCTGAGGCGACTAGTCTGGGCCGCATCCTGGCTGGGTGTCGCGCGCTGGTGCATGGCATGCTGGCTGAACTGAACATCATGGAGCAGATTGAGCGGGAGGCATTGGCCGAGGAGATGCGCTGGGTGCGGGCGATGAACCGGCGCGGGGCGGAGGACGACGGCGGCGGCGCGCGCAGGGCCGGCGCGATCTGGCGGGCTTTGTGAGCGGCGGTTGTATAGCTATCAGGAGGACGCAAGCAGACAGTTAGGAAGCAGAAGGGGCTGTTCATGAACGGGTTGGGATAGGTTACAGCAGGCCGATCTGTCAGGTCGATCAGCAACGCATCATTCCTCTCCACTTCTGCCGCCGCGATGGCCTGGCTACGTCGATCTGGAGCGCGATGGTCCATCGTGCCGGCCAATGCGTTCTGTCTCAAGCTCGTTGCACCGCCCCGTAAATTACGCTGCCTTTGTAGCCTCTTCCTCCGCCGTCCTTGCTTCTGGCGCGTAACCAGCGCGTGAGACATCGCCAAAGCACATGTAACCACGGCGCGGGTAGGGACAGCCCGTATCCGCGCGACGGGACGATGCGTGTGTCACCATCACTTTACCTTTTCCGTCCGGGCATCAGACCCCAACACTCCCTCAGCAAGCCGTAACGGTCGGAGAAGAAGGTGGCGTAAAGCCAGGGCAGCAGCAGGACGCTTGTATTGCAAAGAGCGAGGATCATTCATCTACAGACGAGACGGTTTGGTAGGTACTGGTACACGCCCCAACTCCATCCACCCAATTCCACCACCAAGCCATTCAGCAAGAAAAGCGCGTTCGCGACCAGATGGTTGAAATGCAGTACAGAATTCCACAGAAAGCCATGGTCGCGCGGGTGAATAGCAAGATACCATCTTCAACCGACTGCTGCCGAGGTGGGAGACAGATCTGGAAACGAAAGGTATCTTGTTCAAACAGCAATCAAAGCGAAGAACAACCATGAAAGCAACATCCCTCCGAGCATGGCGCCGTTTTTCAAGAGGAAAGGGACAAAGAAAGAGAGAGAGCTACACAACAGCAACCATTCAACCACCCCCCCTACCCCTACCCCCCCCTACCCCTGCCCCTAAGCCAGCAACGCAACCCCCAAAACCCTCAAACCTCACCACCCCTCAATCAATGCATAGGCGGAAGCGAGGGATACGCCACCGGCCTCTCCCCCCCCAAATTCCGCGGCCCGCGCTGGTCCGGACTACCACCCCCACTGTTACCACCACCACCACCACCACCACCGAGTGCGGGATCAATACGGCTATTATCGACCGCCGACCTCGCAGCAGCCGCCGCCGCCGCCGCCGCCTCGGCCGCGTCCTCCTCATACTCTTGCCTCTCGAGGCGCTGGCGCACGTAGGCGCGCAGGTACTCGACGGTGCGCATGTGCTGGACCCAGTCGTCGTAGCTCTCGCTCTCGCCGGCCTCGGAGGCGGCCTCGGAGGGGGAGCTGACAGCCGCGGTGCCTTCGGCAGCAGCAGCAGACTTGGGGGTCGGCGTGCGGTCTCCGCCAGCGTGGTGGCGGGAGCTGGCGCTCTGCAGCATGCCGCCCGACATGCGGCGCTCGCCGCTGTGGGCGAAGGTCGAGCCCAGTCCCGCGGTGGAGGGGAAGGGCAGGTTGGGCCGGCTGGGCAGGCTCGGGTAGGCGACCGAGGCGGTGGAGCTGTGGCGCGAGGTGGGCGACATACCCGCGGCGGAGGAGGCGGTGGGCGAGTGGCCCGAGGTGTAGGACATGGTGCTGGAGGGCGGGGTGACGGCCGGGGTGCCGCCGGCGGAGTGGGAGGCAGCGGCGCTGAGCGGGGACATGACCTGGCCCGTGGCGGCGGCGGCGGCGGCGGCGTAGGGGTCGACGGCGTGGGCGCGGGGCGCGTAGGTGGGCGAGCGCAGGTCGCCGCCAACGTAGTGGGACTGCGGCGAGCCGCCGTTCTCGTAGATGGTGGACTGCATCTGCTCCAGCATCTGGTCGATCTGCTGCAGGTCCTCCTTGGTGCGCACGTTGGGCATGGGGGGAAGATAGTAGTGCTGGGTGAGCGGGCCGTGGTGGGCGCCGACGCCGCCGAGCGTGTGAGGGGCCTGCGGCATGTACTCGGCCACCAGGCCGCCGCCGGCGTGTAGGCCGAGGGAGGAGTGGATGGGCATGAGCGAGCGGCCGATCTGCGAGTAGGAGCGCGGGTCGACCTGCTGGCGCTTGACGGTGCCGAAGAACTCGTTCAAGTCGTCCAGGCCGCGCTTGCGCGAGGGGTCGCCGAAGCCGGCGGCCTGGTGGCCGATGTAGTCGGCGCGCGAGCCGCCCATGGGCTGCGGGTAGTACATGGGGTGCTGCTGGTAAGACGGCTGGGGCGCCTGCTGGTGCTGCCCGTAGTAGCTGCCCTGGCCGTTCTGGTGCGGGTGGCCGAAGTGGCCCGGGTTGGCACCGCGCATGTGGCCATTGTGGTCATAGAAACCCGAGGGAGCTGAGGTAGTTGCATGTTAGCAGTCTGTCTGCTTCACTTTCCACTCACAAAGACAACGCACCCTTAGTCCCCGGGTGGGGCCGGTAGCCTTGGTTGATGGCGCCGGGCTGGTCCTGGGGCGGACGGCCGGCAATCAGGACGGAGTCGTCGGCGTGGGTCTTAACGTGCTTCTTCAAGTCCTGGGGCCGCTTGAACGACTTGCCGCACATGTCGCACTTGTGGGGCTTGAGGGGCACATGGACGCGGATGTGCGAGGTGATGTGGTCGCGCTTGACAGTGGTGGTGCGGCACTGGTTCCACTGGCAGGTGAGGTTGAGGTTGTTGGTGCTCTTGCGGCCAACATGCTTCTCGCAGATGTGTTCCTGGTTTACGGTTAGTGGCAATTCGAGAGATAAAATCAGAAGATGATGGAAACCAAAAAAAAAAAAATCAAGGGGTGAATCGAATGATGATAAAAAAGAGGATAAACAAAATAAAAACCTACATAAAGGGTCTCGGCCGACGTGAACTGCTCACTGCAGTCGGACCACTTGCATGTCAGGTTGTCGTCCTGGGCGGCGCTGGACGTCGAGCTGGCCGTGGCGGGCGGAGCCGGTGTAGTGCCGTTGGAGGCGGACCCGGACGACGGAGCGGCAGCCGGCGCCGGCGCACCATTGCCATTGGCGTTGCCGTTCGCAGTGTTATTACCGCCCTCCTGCTTCGGCACTTGCTGCCCTGGTGCGGGCGCTGCTGCGACTCCCGACATGGCTGCTGTGGTCACGTGTTGGTCGGGTGTTGTCGGGCAGGCGAGACAAAGCTTCGCAAAGCTCGAGCTCAGCACAGAAGCTTAGCAAGAAAAAGCCCTAGGCTCTCTCCCCACTTTTTCCCAAGAAAACGCCCAGAGTCGAATGGCAGCGCGCGGCAAGGCGTGCCAAGCCCAGGGGGAAGGGTGACGGCGCAGGACGAGGCAAGGGCAGTGCCAAGCAACAAAGTCGAGGATCGAGAGAGACGCGTGCAGTTCCCCCAACCAAACAGTCAAAAAAACAACGGAGAATGGAAAACGCGGCGGTCGGCACGTTTTTGAGCAGAACGACGAGATGGCAAGGGAGAAAATCGACCCAACGTCAGGCCCTCAGCAGAACCAGCGGGACCTTCTGTCTTTATTACGCCTTCCCTCTGGAAAGCAGTACATTGGCGGAGGGCTTGGCAAACTCTTGGCAGTCTGGGCCTCGGATGCCAAGCGCCTCCCATTGGCTGGCGTGGCCACCCTCGGGCCGCCCGGTGTACCTGGTGCTATGGGCGAGGGGCCAGCCTGCTGCCTGGCTGCACGCTCCCGACCTGCCGCCCGCTAACAGAGCGACAACCGCGCCAAGCCCTGCCAAGATCTGCCAAGAGCCGCCAAGTCAGCGCCAAGGCTTGGTATTTGCGAGAAATGTCTTGGCGGCCCTCATTGCCCCCTCTCCGTCGCCCTCGCCTCCTGGTCACACGCTTCCAATTCCCCAGAAGTGCCCGGCCGCTTCATGCGGAACCTGGAAGCAAGTTGCGATGGATATCTGTCCCTTTCGGTAAGGTAGGTGGCATGATTGTTTTGGAGGAGGGGTCAGTTTCCGCCGGATGTGGTCGTTTTTTCTTACCTGCCTCTTTTTGCCTCTGATAAAGCAAACGGCGGGGCGAAAGCACCGCCCACACTCGGATGGCTGCCGATCGACGCCGCCGACCGACAGGACAGGCAGGGCATCCACGGGGGCTCTCTCTGTACATCAGATAAGCGCGGGCTGGCTGTCATCAGTCCAGATTTGTTGATGAAGACACAGTCCGGAAACGCGCTTCGTTTCGCTGTTTCGGCAGCGCCCTGATGCCAAGGAGCCAAGCTCTCCGTCCGCCGAAAAGCCAAGAGATACCTTCTCCGCGTGCGCCCTCCGCGTGCCAAGCGCTTGGCGAGCCCCTCTGTCCGTCGAGTGCCGTTGACACCCAGCGAATGACCACGCGCTTGGGCTGGACACAGCCCCCTTTCGCTGTTTGGGACGTTCATCCTCAGCCCGTCCCTGCCGAGCCCTGCGCACGCGGGGCCAAGACTTTTCCAGTCTTGGCTCTCCCCGAGTCTGTTGCGAGTCGGGCCTGGGCTTGCCAACAACCCACGTGGTTGACTGTTAAGATGTCAGACTGCTTGACAAGTTCAAGACTGCATGCGCGCGCACAGGAAAGGTTGTCGAGACTGGCGGTTCGGGGGTGAAGTGATTTGCTTCAGCGGATGCTTCTCACCATCCATCATTTTGAAGCCCCTCCTCACCCTCCACGCCCCCCACCATTTGCCACCAGATTCACGTGGGAGGGATGCCTGCCAAGCACGTCAACGCAGGTGTCAAGAGCACTGCCCGATTAACGTTATCAGATCGACACGTCTGCCATGGCGCTTACTATCCCGAGGCACTCTCGAGACACTTTAACTACTGAGTTACAATCGAGCATCCCAAAAACTCGGTTGTGGTTCCCCCGCAAAAGCCAAGTACACTTGATCCTCATGCGAACAAGCCGAAATAGCCTCCACGTCCAACAGCAACCACAAATCGCAGTTTACGCAATCTGATGATACCCCAATACGGATACAGAGTACACGCCAGGTAAAGCTCCGAATGAGATGAAATTCACCCCCGTCTTGGCGACTTGGCAACCCCTTAGCTCCCTTGGCTGTCCTTGGCCGTTCTTGGCCCAGGACGGCCCAAGGGTGAGCCAAGAGAGGTGAGGTTGACCAATCTCATCCATCGTCGCCTTTCCCTTTTGGTACCTTGTAAGTCTTCGTCCAGACTTCGACTACGGGAACCACAAGAGAGACCAATACAGGAGCTGGTGTGAGACGACCAGAACTTGGCCTGCTTGCTTCCCCCTTCTTATAGTCTTGGTGTAATTCAGCTTTGGTAAGGCCTCTCGATGAGTTCCCAGCATCCCGCAAGGCTGCATTCCCAACTGAACGTCGTACACCGCCAGGGCAGCTCCCCCTCTGTGGAATTTGGAGGAAGCCTTCTTAGAGAGTAGCAAGCGCAACACCACAGACTGTCCTTGCCATTCAAACCGTCGAAGTTAATATGGCAGTCCTTTCTCACAACCACGCCAAGTACGAGGAACGATTGGCCTATGTACTGGAACTGCTGGTCAATCGCTTCGGGATTTCAAGAAAGTGAGCAACGAGTCAAGGTTGATTCCCAGTAACTGATGAGTGCTACTCATATCCGTCTGGCGTGGGCTCCATGTCCACGTTTGTGTCGAGACTAAGACTCTCCACGCACCCGGCTGTCCCCGCCGCATCTTACTCCACTTTCATCAACCATTTCAAAGTCACTAACAAGCAACAACCCTTACCAGGACGCGGAGCAAACAGCGATCACACCAGTCCAATACGAGCCCGACTTCCCCTTCAAGTACAACAACTTCGTCTACCGCCTCTTGCTTCCCGCTGGAAGCGCCAGTGAGAACGAATTCAACCTCGAGCAACTCCCGGGCTGCGTCCCATCCCCACCGGCACCACGTACTTCATCCTGCGGCTCAGCAACCCCGACGCCGAGGGCATCCACCACCCAGCAAACCCGTGTGCAGAACGAAGTCGCCCTGCTCACCCTCGCCGCGGCCGCCCTGCGCCATGTCCAACCCGCCGCCGTCGTGCCCCGTGTCTTTGGCTGGGGCGGCGCCGCGCCCGGACGCTCCGGGTGGATCCTGCAGGAGCTGATGCCCGGCGCGCCGCTGACCGACGAGTTTGGTAGCGGTAGCAGCATGTCGCTGGAGCAGAAGCGGGGGATTCTGGCGCAGATGGCGAGGCTGCTGAAGGCGCTGCAGGAGCACCGGCTGCCGGAGAGCATCACAGGCTGGGGCGGGCTGACGTTTGATGAGGCTGGTGTTATGGTCAGCGCGCCGATGCCGACGGTTGGGGCGGGGCCGTGGTCGTCGCTGGAGGAGTTGTATAGGGATCGTTTGAAGGTGGCGCTGGCGAAGGCGGATGGGAATCCGCATCTTCAGGGCTGGCGGGCTAATGGAGTCAGGGAGCGGGTGGATGCGTTTGTTGAGCACGGGCTGCAAGAGTGTTTGGCACACTTGACGTCGAGGCAGGATAGGGCGATTGTACATGCAGATTTTGGTCAGCTTCAACTCAGGATGGATCTTGTACACGTTGAGTAGCTAAACCGCAGCACAGTCCCCGAGAATCTGCTCCACGACCCACCAACCAGCCGCATCACGCCCCTTCTCGACTACGACTTCGCCGGCATCCAGCACCCTGGATACGAGTTCTTCCGCTCCTTCAACACCAGCGGCAGCGCATTATGCGGCTGGTCTAGCGGCACGACTCCCGAGGAGCAGGAAGCCGAAGCCCTTCGGAACGCCAAGCTCACCGGCCGGTTTCCCTCACCTCTGCCGGCTCCAGTGGTGTCTGACAGTGGTGCTCCCGCGGTCGACTGGGAACTTGCACAGGCATGGGAGGCCGAGCTGCAGGCGCTGGACGTGAAACGTCCGAGCACGATGCCGGGGATCGACAAACTTGCTGATGTTGACGAGCTCTTGGGCTGCTTGTTGCCGTTCATCTTGACCAATGAGGACTTCCTGAGGATGAATCAGGATGGAGACCAGAGGAAGGGGATGAACGCCATGAGCGAGAGGAAGCTTGTCGCGTTGCTGGAGCATTAGGGTTTCTAGACTTTTAGTCCGAAGAGAAAACAGCGCAAGCTGATAGCCTGGTGAGAATTTTGTGATGGCGGAAGGGAATAGGCAATACAGACCCCCTGACCTCGTTCTAAAACAAACAGTCATGATCCCTCAGTAGTCACACAGTATTAGGCTTTACGGCGGTAGGTTCGGTACGTCCCAGAGCTCCAAGAGGTGATTGACCGGAGGTTGTCATTAACCCCATCTCGAAGTCGGGGTATCGCCTTTACCCTGATAAACAGACAAGTATCCTGCCCGCCATGGCCGCTATGTACGGTAGTAATCCACCTCCGTGGCGGCGGATGATGTACATCGTCAATCGATCAGCCATACATACCATCCACGCAAACCCTCACAGCATCCCTTCACCCACGGAGCAACCATCACCCCCACAAGCAACTGAAACGAACCCATATCAATACCCCAACTCCTCATTCAACCTTGTCCCACACAAACACCTGCACTCCGGCACGGGACACTCCCGATGCCGCGCAAACCACTCACGCGCATGGTCCAGATGCAGGACATGGCCACAGGCCAAACAAAACGTCGGGAACCGCGCAGTGTTAGTGCTGCTGCGCTGCCCCGTCGTCGTCGCCCCTCCCGCCGGCTGCCGGGAAGAGCTCGAAGCAATAGACGAAGCATCATTCCCGCCACCCCCACCGCCGCTACCGGGTCCGCGCGTCAGGCCAACGACTTCCAGGCACACGACACACCGCGGCAGGTGCTGCTTGCACGAGGGGCAGCTGACGCCCGACGCAACCATCTTCTCGGTGTAGGGGTTAGCCTGCTGCTGGCGGGCGCGGGCCTCGGTGCGCGGGGTGGGGGCCGGGGTCGGGGTTTTGACGGATTTGTTGGTGATGCCGCCGATGATGGCGGTGGCCGGGTTGAGCGGGGTCGGGGTGGTGATGATGGTGGCGGAGGAGGAGGATGCGGAGGCAGCGGTCGAGAAGCTAGGCATGGCAGCAGCGGTGGCGGCGGCGCTGCTGCTGCCGCGGCTGGGCGGAGGCAGCATCTCGATCTTGAACTCGATGTCGCAGTAGACGCAGCGCAGGCCGATCTGGCGGGCGGGCGAGGGGACGGTGGGGCGGCCGGCGTGCTTGCTGCGCAGGGTGGACTCGACGTCGAACTTGGCGCGGTGGAAGAAGGCGCGGTGGCGCTGCAGGTAGAAGCGGTAGGCGTTTCGCAGCGCGTTGGCGCGCAGGTCGTCGATGAAGCGCGGCGCGCAGGGGGCAAGGAGGAGCGCGGCCGTCTGCACGTCGTGGAACTTGTGTACGTACCGCGCGAGGATGTCGACGAAGGCGTCGGTGATGCCCGTCAGCACGATGCCTTCGACGTCGCCCGTCTCGATGGCGGCCGCCACCTCCTTCTCTAGCCAGGCGGTGAGGGCGTCGTCGTCGAGGTAGCGGACGGCGACAAAGGCACGGTCGCGGAGAGGCAGCGACTGTTGCGCGGCAATCACGGCCCAGTCGCCTGTCGCGATGATGGCAGATATTGCGCGTAGGTACGGGTCCGTTTTGCAGGCCACTCTCTCGTCGAAGTCGAGGGCTGTCTTCACTTCGATGTCGGCTGTTTTGCCGATGAGTTGGAGTGCCAGCGACACGAAAAGCAGTTCGGGGTGTTCCGAACTGGCCTTCTTGAGCACGTGCACGGCGGCCTGGGTGTCGCCCCTGAAGATGGCGCGGGCGGCAGTCATGGTGTACCAGGTCGCCTCTCGCCTGGGGCTCGACGCGGACACCGCCTTCTCAAACTCCGCCTCGTAAGCACGGCCGAGGCCGCAGATCTCAATGCACATCTCCCTGTGATGGGGACGCTTTGATTTCACTCCGCCGTCAAACTTGGGCACCCCCAGCTTCTTGCATATGGCGTTCAGGCATCGCTCCCAGCCGACCTCGTCGGGGGCCACTGCGTTGTCCGACAGCCTCGTCTCTGGTTTGGTTCCTTTTGACCGTTAGCGAGGTTGTCGGCCAAGAATGGAGGCAATTGGCACACGCTCACCAAGACCGTTGGTCCAGATCGTGTAGACGCCCATGTAGCCAAGATCCAGGGGGTACGACATCATCCCGCCGTCAACTGTGGCCGCCTCGGCGCCTGTTTGGTCAGCAATGAGCAGCCACACATGCGAGAAAAAATCACCAGGTCAACTCACCAGCAACCCAAGTCCAGACATCTTTCAGCCACGGATCGTCGGCCACAATCCGCTGGTTCTTCGCGAAGTCGAAGCGGTAACCTTCCAGCGCACGAAGCAGCATGGTGTGATCCACCGCGAACCGTTCTTTAGGCGCGAGGCCCATCATGTTCTTGGTGTCAAGTAGTAGCTTCTCGTGAGCATCCCGCTGAGACAGGAGCGCCTCATCGTCCGGTTGGTCTTTTCCTCCCTTGGCAGCCAGCCGCAGAGCCTTCAGCTTGTCAGCGATGGAAGACGCCGGGTCGAACGAGGGACAGAGAGGGCCCTCCTGGGACACGTCTGCAACAAGACGCTCCTCGGCAGAAGCGCTGTCGAGCGCCTCTGCCACGACAGACTTGATGTTTGCTCGTTGCGGGCCGAACACTGGGGCGTCGGCTAGCGCTTTCTCGGTCAGCAGGGGGCTGTAGAGGTCGCGAGCTTGTAATGGCTCGAGATTGATTGTTTCTCGGTAATCCTCCCCATCTAGGCAACGAATTAGCATTTTCCCCCTCTATCGGGAGAGGCATCCATTTGGCATACCAGCTTGCCCGCGGTGTGGCGTCTGCCATGGCACCATGTGGAAGGGGTACTCCGAGGTGAAGGACGGCTTCTGGAGCACCTCAAAGGCGCCACTGGCGCGGAGAACCAGCACGCGAGGCTGGGGCACGGGCGAGCCCATAGTAATCCAGTCGAACGAGACGATCTTGTCGTTCGCCCGGCTGGGGTCGTTATAGAGCGGATCTAGCTCGTACGACCGCCTAACCTCTAGCAGCTCCGGGCTCCCGTCGACCCTGACGTCGGACTCGAAGTACTCGCGTCTCGTTGATAGCACCCTGAGCTGGCCGGTACGGGAGAGCACGGCAAGCATGCCGGCATGGTCGCGGCAGAAGCGCAGAGCGCGGATGGTGGAGTTCTTGGAGTCGGCCGCGGCCGGGTCTGCCTCGACCTGGACGGCGCGGTCAAGACGCAGGGCACCGCCCCATGGCATACTGTCCTGCTCTAGGGCGGCAGAGTAGTACGGGGGGACGGTATGGCGGCTGATGGCGCGGCGATCCCAGACCATGACGCCAGGCTGGTCTAGGGCTGATGACGCAAAGTAGTTTTGGTTGGCATAGTCAATGGCGAGGTTGTTGCAGCATTTGGTTTGGAACTGGGCAACGGGACCCTGCCCCTGGTCTGGCAGCATTATTAGAGGCTATAGAGCATCGTGGACCTGAAAATGAATGGGATACCTCGTAGGTCGTGGATCCGGAGGCCCTGCCCCTTGATCCCAGCAACCAGCACATTGGGGTTGTCCTCGAAGAAGCGGACGCTCGACACAGACGCATTGAGCTCCAGCCTGTCGACCGGGTCGGTTGGCGGGTCCACGTCGGCCGGAAAGCCGGCGACGGAGCCGTCTGTAGCCCTGAGCCGGCTGAGGTCCCAGATGTGGAGGCAGGTGTCGCTGCGGACCCTGTCGAGAGCGACGGCCAGCTTGCCAGCAGTGCTGAAGGCCACAGCCTGGCATGTGCGCGAGATCTTCAAGCCGAGCTCCAGGTAGGCGTTGGAGTTATCGTCGACGCGCAGCAGGTTCACCACACCGGTCGAGGTGCCAACAGCGAGGAGCCCAGGCACCGAGGGCGACCAGTCGTAGGTGGTGAGCGGCGGCAGGTCGTCATGCTTGGCGAGCTTGCGGTACTCGAAGCGTCCACGCTGTGCTAGCCCAGTCGGCTCGTAGAGCTGCACGACGCGGTGTTGCAGGTTGATGTGCAGGAACGAGTCGTGAGTGGCGTTGGGCGACCACTTGATCAGCCCCGGCTCGGGCCGGTCCATGATGAACTATAACAATAGAATTAAATTATAGAATTCGTCCAGAGGGAGGTTCTGCAGCCTGACTGCGCATCGACATTATCGTTGTGCAGCTTCTCATTCGGGGTCGGGCATGTTGACTTCTGGGGGAGTTTGAGCATCACACTACCATAGTGGGGTGTTGTTGCTTGCCGGTTGAAAGCGGCCGTCTTGAGTCTCAAGTGAGCTCGAGATTCCAATTGCAGGTCAGCGCAGGGGAAGGGAGCACTCACCCCTAACCCTTATCTGTCACTGGCTCGCGGCAGGCAAGCCGCCGCTCCCAAAATTTATGGCTGGCGCATTTGGCGTGTTTCCTCCCAAGACCATCCATCCCACTTCTAATCCGCCAACAAACGATTGCCGCTCCCGCACTCACCCGCTTCCCTCGTAAACTCGCTTTCCACCACACAGCAATGGGCGAAAAGAGGCCACACCCAGACGCCGAGTCCGCGGGCCACGGATTCGACGGCGGAGCCAGGAAGCGGCCGAAGACCAACCGCCCTCACAAGCCGAAACCGCACCACCATAACGTGGACAATGACAGCCTCAACGCCCACAAGAAACGCGCCAGGACAATCGAGAGGCTTTTGGCGCGGGACAACCTGAACATCCCCGCCAATAAGCAGAACGACCTTGAGCGCGAGCTGGCGGCGCTCAAGCAGCGGATCGAGGACACCAGAACGAAGAAGGAGCGTAGCAAGATGATACAGAAATACCACATGGTCCGCTTCTTTGGTATGTGTCTCTTGTCCTTTTGAGCCCATTTCCTAGTTGCGCAGCCGACTAACATTTGGGCAGAAAGGAAAAAGGCTATGCGATTTGTGAACCAGCTGGAGAAGAAACTGGCGCAGGCGACGGACCCGGCCGAGGTTGCCCAGCTCCAGGCCGACCTTCACGTGGCGCAAGTCGACATCGACTACGCGCGGTACTTCCCTTTCATGGAGCCATACATCAGCTTGTACGCTGCGGCCGCATCGGGCGAGAAGGACGAGACGAACACGGCAGCGCAGTATTTGCGGACCCCGCGGCCGCCCATGTGGACTCTGGTCGAGAAGACGAGGGAAGAGGGTCAGGCTGCGCTCGAGAGGTTGCAGAACCGCCGACCGGAGAGGAGTTCGGCGGACGCGCGGCCAGCGGCAGAGTTCAAGGCGGCCGCCAAGCCGTTGCCGGCGAAGAAGGCGAAGGGCGACTTGCAGAAGGGGCCGACGCCGTCAAACAGGGCAGAACGGCGCAAGGCCGATAGGGAGGCTGCAAGAGCAAACGCGGCGGCGGAAAGCAGCGACGAAAGCGACGGGGGCGGATTTTTCGAGGAGGATTAGTGAACTCGCATGTGCGTCGAGCGGGATGTTGTTGCTTGGCAGCGTGTGGCAGCCAGCCTACTTGCATAGATTATGATACCCCCCATTCGGAAGGAAGTGAGGGAATGTAGGTCTCCGGAGGTTGATTTGGCTCTGTAAGTACTGCGTATGAGCTTCCCATCCGCCTTGTGTTTGCAACGCCAGGGGAGGAACGAGGGCTGCAGACAGGCATTCCAACGCATGACGATCCGTTTGCTTACTTCCTCTGCTTAAGTTTCGAGGTTCGAAATGGCCGTGTGGGCTTCAATCAGCGCCGACTTGAGGCCTGCAGAAGGCGCAGCCCTGCGACCCGAGTCTTCCTCGCTCAGTTGTGAGAGTGCCTCATTGCAAAGCAAGAGTCCATCCAAGCACACGTTTTTCTTCTTCATAGGCAGTCATTCTCTCTTTCACTTGCAATCGTTCACCATCCTGCTGCATACCGAACTTTGGGACCGGAGCTGAGCGACCAACCCTCCAACCCCACTTGCCAGTTGATAGGCCTGCCCGTTTACACCCTCACTTTCACTTGACTTGCTCTCACGATGCTGCAACCTGGCAAGCGCTTGCTGAGCCCAGCTCCTCCGGCACACACATCCACACTTATGCCCATCCCACCTAAAAAAAAGTCAAAGTCCGATACTCACAGCTACGAAAACGCCATGGCTGCCAATAGCATCGCGACGGCCTCGTCGTCGATCGATGACCCCGTCGACTACCGCGACCTCAAGGACTGGATCGC
This sequence comes from Chaetomiaceae sp. R4402, assembly GCA_023628555.1. NCBI lineage: Eukaryota > Fungi > Ascomycota > Sordariomycetes > Sordariales > Chaetomiaceae > Chaetomiaceae sp. R4402. Next base: position 26,048 of record JAMAKO010000038.1, on the reverse strand, counting down.
GCAGCAGGAGATTCACCCGACGCCGCTCACGCCGCTCCAGCAGCGCGCCATTGCTGACGTCAAGCGGTCGATGGAGCCCAACCTGGGCGATCGAGACTGGGTCACTTTGCTGAACTGTGAGCCTCCTCCTCTCACGTCACTTCCATCCTCCCCTCCCGACATCTTCCTGTGCACCTCCACTAACACGTTTGGCGCGCAGTATTCAACCAAGCCCACGGCGCCGCCACCAAGTATGCCGAAGGACTCACCGCTAACGGCGGCTTCACCGTCAGCTGCGCTCTCACGCTGGCCGGCAACTCCGCTCAACTGACCTTCCCCAACCCAGCGGCCGGCTTCGTCGTCGTCGATGGCGCCCCCGTCGCCCCAGGCTTCATGCGCAAGAAGGACGCCAAGCAGTACGCCGCCAAGTGCTGCATCGAGTGGCTCATGGCCGGCGGCCACATGCCCACCGACGGGAAGAGCGTCGCCTTCCCCAAGACCAAACCCACCACCACCGCAGCCCCCGCTCCGGCCACAGCTGCCTCTCCCACAGCCGCAACTACCATCAACAACACCAAAGAAAACGACGACGAACCCCCCGCCACAGCGCGCGTCCAAGACCTCTGCGCCCGCCTGTGCATCCGCCCGCCCCAGTACAAGATCACGCCAGCCGCCGATGCCGCCACCAGTACCGGCCCTGTCACGATGTTTGACGGGCACGCCGACTTTGGCCCGGACAGCCTCAAGGTGCCGACCGGGCTGGGGCAGGTTAGGGGCGTGTATGGGAGGAAGAACGCGCGGCAGCGGGTCGCGGAGGACGTTTTGGCTTGGTGAGTCCCTGTTTTTTTCCCCATTGGTCAGAGAGGCAGAGGGTGTGTGGCTGACGCTCTGGTGATTGTATAGGCTCGAGCGGGAGCAGAAGCTGAGGGAGGAGGGCTTGGAGCGCTTGCTTGCTGCCTAGGCAGGTGGTGAGTGAGCGGGTATTGGGGGGGGGGGGGGCGGGGGGGGCGAGCGAGTTGCGGGCATTGGATCGTGGACAGGGGCAAGGCAAGGGGCGGAGCATGGCGAGCGGGGTGGTTCTTTGGCAAATGGGTTATCTTTTCGGGTCAGATTTAGTTGGGGCATGATTTTGGCAGCTTTGCGGCGTTTTATGGCGTTGAATTGGCGGCGCTGGTTGAGTTAGGCGCGATGGGTTTTTACCGGGTCGATCCGTGATGGTGATAGAGCCATGGCTTGCGTTTGCCTTCACGAAGATTCAGCATCTGTTCTAGATGCCACAGTTCTTAGCCCTCCAACACAGACATGCCTGGGTTCACAAGCCTTCTTTTCATCCTCGGTCGTCCTCCTATTTCCGGTTTGAGAACCAGCCAAGCCTTCAACCCTCCAGCCGTGTATCGTGCTGAGTCCACAGCAGGAATACTGTCTCACCTGCCCCGTCCGCGTCCACCCCTACCTCCTCCCCCACCACCACCACCACCACCACCACCGCGCTGCCCACCGCCCCTCTTCCCCTGCGGCGTCCGAATGACCAGCCCATGCGGCAAATCAGCCACGCTCTCGCCGTCCCGCCACAGCACGCCGACGCCCTGCGCGCGGCCGACGACCTCCCTGAAGAACCGCGCCGGCACGAGCCCGTCGGCGTCGCCCTCCGTCAGCACGACCCCGTTGTCACTCATCCACCACTTGATCCCGGCCTCGCGCATGCTGGCCGCCACGTCCACGTACACTAGCAGCTCGGCGTCGCGCCGCATGCCGCTGATGACGCCTGCCGCCGTGTCCTCGGGCAGGCCCGTGCTGAAGTGCACGTGGTTGCGCCCCATGCGCCGCAGCCCGCCCGACGCGACGATGGCTGGCCAGAAGGCGAAGTAGGTGCCGTGGATGACGGCCGCGGGGATGGGCACGGAGGTGTGGGGGTCGCTCGGGGTGGTGCCGTCCGGGGAGGGTAGGGCGAGCGGCTTGAGCAGGTGCTCGCTCTCGAGCTGGATGCTGTGGCCTTGGTTGGCGCGGATGAGCCAGTGCGACGGGTCGGTGGATGATTCGTCGAGGTCGGGGTTGGTGGCTGGGTTGGGCTTGATGGCGAAGCGCTGCTTATCTGAGTTGTGCACGGCGTTGAGGATCTCGGGAAAGGTCGGCGCCAGGGAGCGCAGCGGACCCCATTGGAGCTGTGTGTTCAGTTAGCCAGCAGTTGCATACAATTGTGAAAGCAGAAGGGATGGCCGTTTTGTCCTGCTGCTGATCGGCCTCAGCATGCACCACCCCTCCGCCTCATCACCCAGTTGCAGTAACCGCTCTCGCCTGGCAACCCCCTCAGAGCACAAAGTGAATAGAGGAACGAGAAGAACACTCACAACCAAGTCCAACCGCGCAAAGCCCTCCTTGTCCAGCTGGATCCCCGCCTGCGCGGCCTGATGTCTCAGCAGCTTCGACAGCGCCCTCGACAAGTCCACCTCGCGCCCTCCCCTTCCTCCGGCCCTGTTACTGCCTCTGCCGCCACGCTTCCCACCACCGCGCCCACCATGCCTCGGTGCCGCGGCCATGTCCTCGAGCTGGTCGGCCAGAGCCTCGCTTGCCGCGATGCTGGGCTCGTCCATGGTTGGGTCCATTCTTCTTAGGTTCGACTTTGGCCTATGCCCGATGATTTGCGGTTTGTGTTTGATGGGATTCTTGATCGTTGGTTTTGAGCCTTTAGCCACAAAGTTGGACCTAGATTGAGCTTTGCCTGCAATAGAGGGCGATGTTGAGATTTGGCGGTTGAAAGTCGCTAAACAGATGTGGCTTGACGTAGTGAATAGAGGTGTGGCCCAGGACAAATGGGCTCTAGGTGTTAAATATCTCCGCATGTATCAGGCAAGAGGGATAGTACATGAGGTTTGCCAGTGCAACAACCCCTCCTGCTTGTTGTTTTGCGCTGAAAATGGATGTCCTAAGTTGGGCACTTGCTGTGTGGCGAGCAGCAGCTGAATGAGAGCTCGATGGTTGTTGATAAAGCAGCGCTGCTCCTCGAGTTTTCAGCTGGCGCCAGGTCTGCCAACTGCACACTCGCAGCGGATCAAGGCCACCTCAGTCGTTCAACCGCTTGACCTAACAAACCGTTTCTGAAATTCTGCAGTGTCTTCCGGCCACATCCCTATCCTTTAAACCGATCGCAGCACTTCGATACTTTATCTGTCTTTAATTCGGCTGGTGGCTTTGATCCTGCGGCGTGACTCATGCCGACCTGGAACGGCCGCCGCCACACAAGCAACACCACATACAGCACACAGCACATGGCACATCTTGGCCTCGTCTTGAAATTGGAAAATAGGAAGTTGAACCCATTAATGAATCTCACAAGACTGCAGCGACTCACAATCCCGCAGTCCCGTCTTCGCCACGCCTACTTCCTGGGTTGAAACCTCTTCTTAGCATGCGTTGTCCAAAACCACGTCTTCCAGCTCGAGGTACCAACCCAACCAGTCCTGCCCGTCGCAAACACCAAGAGCGACGCCTCCCAATCTGCAACGTAGAGCAAGCACCAAGCAAGTGAGGAGCCACCTGAGCCCCCTGTCCCGACGAATCCAGCAGAGCCACGCAGAAGAGCAACAGCATGAAACCATCCAGCCAAAACCAGCCATTAATTGAATATCTTCGACCCTCGACGGAAGGTATCTAGAATACCTCTTAGCCACGCCACTAACCTCGTAAACATCCAGCCCATTCCCATCGTACCCTTATTTCCCCGGCCTTTCCAGATCATCATCGTATCCTCGGCATCAATACGCTTCCCCCTTCCTATCTCCAGACCACCCCACCCAGTACAGTCCCAGAAACACCCATTCAATCATTCCACCCAGAGAGCCCCTTCCTCCTCACTCGATACCCCCGGCCCAATCCCGTAGTTAGTGCGCATATCCCATGCGCCACCGTAATGCAAACACTGTGCAAGAACCGATGCGCCATGCTCAGCAAATGCACTCGAGAAATCCCCCTTCTCCTGCCTGGCTGGCTGAAATCAGGTGGGAGATGACAATAAAACCACCCAGTCAAGACAACAACAACAACAACAACAACAACAACAACAACAACAACAACAAAAATAACGATGAGAACAACCATGCCAAAACAATGCCGAATGCAAAAAAACAGCCAAGTCAAATCCGTCGTCAAACCCAGGAGCCCGCTCTCCTTTTTCCCGACTCCACTCCAATGCAGCAAAACAAGCAAACGCAGAACAAAACACGCCCATGCCTGCCTTTCTTCATACATATATACCCCCGCAATGGTGTTGTTTTATGGTGATATTGGTACAGTTCGTTCGGGTCCGCAATAACGAGACAAACCGTGACAGAACAAGCCCGGTCCGAACTCAGTTGCGCAAGCTCGGTATGCCCCTCTCGCGATGCCGCCGGCCAAGACTGCCCGAGCGGCCGATCTCGGCAGTGGTGACCGCGGGCGAGACCTGCTGTGAGCTCAGCGAGGGCTGGCGCTGCTGATGCCCCAGCCCGTGGCCGTGGCCCCTCTCTTCAGCCAGCCTCTCCGAGATGTGGCTACTCGCCGGCGCCCGGTCCTGGACGAGTAGTGCGCCCCCGCGCTCAAGGTACTTGCGCGCCGGTGTGGACGGCGCCGAGGCCGAGGGGAGGGAGGTGTTGGCGAGGCGCGTGGCGATGGCGGAGGGGATGAGGCGGCGGCGGGGCAGGGGCGAGGACGCGGCCGCGTTGCTGTCGAGGCCTGCCGGGTAGGTGGACGTGGTGATGGTGGTGGGTAGGGCAGCAGTGTCGCGCGGCATGGCGCGGAAGCTGTTGATCTCGGTGACGGCGCGGGAGGGCACGCGGGCGCGCGGCTGCTCGTCGTCCTCGTTCATGGTCTTGCGGGTGCGCAGGAGCAGGGATGTCTTGCGCCCCTCGCGCGCCGCCTCCTCGGGCTCGTCCTCCTCCCCTCCGCCGGTTCTCCGCGTCCTGAGCAGCAATGACGATCGTCGCCCCGTCTGGGGGGCTTCCTCCGGCTCTTCGGTCGCTGTCCTGCGGATGCGAGCCAGGAGCAGAGACGACTTCCGCCCTGCGGTAGATTCCAGCGGCGTGGAGGGCGCAGTGGCGTAACGAGAGCTGGGGAGGGAGCTGCCAGCCAGCAATGACTTCCTCATTTGCTCCAAGGTCGTCGGAGCTCTGGGGCTCGTGCTTGCTTTCGCAATCATATCAACGATGGCGCTGGGCCGTCGCTGCGGCGTTAGCATGCCGGCGGTCGCCTTACTGGAGGAGGGGCTCATCAAGAGCTCCGGTTCTGGCGCGGTAATGTTTGGTTGGGCCTTCGCGGTGATACCTGCGGGGTCTGCGAGGGCCAGACACAACTCGGTCAAACTCCTGCAGATGCTGTCGGCCTTCTTGCGCAGCTGCCTGTCCGTCACGCTGCCGTGGTATCCGCCAATGGCGCTGGAAGCGCTCGAGATGGGTCCTGGCTGCCCCGGGGGGCCGATCATGGACGACAGCGCCAAGGCATCGGTGGCGGCTGACTCAATTGCGCTAAACACTTCCGGGTCAACCACATCTTTCGTCTTACCCAGGGCCGACAGCAGCAGGGGCTGCGCATCGCGAGGCAACGGTGGATGGCTATTCCCGTGTACCTTCGCCGAATCGGTCCCGGATCCTTGCCTTGGGGATGCGGACATGGTTGTTGCGTTTGTGGTGGCAGTCCGCGGCCGCTCATCAGACGACCGAGAGGCTGCCGCCCCGGCTGTGGAGGGCAGCTTGCCGGTCAGTTCGAGCCGATGGATCCTTGATTTCAAGTCGTCCAACTCGTCCCAGACGGTGGAGGGCGCCGCCGTCGAGGAAGAAGACTCAGTTCCCTCGACGCCGTGGGCAGCGTCTGAGCCGTTCGGAAGGCCGTCCGCCTGAACATTTGCAGACTTCGGTACCAGCGGGGAGGAGTAGTAAGTGCGACTTTGGCTCATTGCGACGGTGGGGCTCCTATAATGCCCGGCTCTCGATCCCGACGAATGGTTATTTTCTGTCAGCGACTGTCTTCTGCGCTGGTAGGCCGAGCTGCTCTCCGCAAACGAGTCCTTGAAGGATATTTGCCTGGGTGTAATGGGAGACGGCCTGAGGGGGGTCCGGCCCGGCTGTGTCCGGCTCGAGCTGTCGCCGGCGGTTGTGAGAGGCGGTAAACTCTCACGAGCGGGCGTGCGATACGCCTGCTGAACACTTGAACCGTCGGTGGACTGGCGGGTGCGCGAGTTGTCGCGTTGGTCGGAGAGACGACGCGACATGCGTGGCGGGGAAGGCACTTCGTGGGAAGGGAAAGCCACGGAGAGAGGGCGGCGATGCGACGAGGTCCTGACGATTCGTGACTGCGAGTTGTTGGCCGCCGAGCCCGGCAGTGCCGCTCTGTACACAGAGGGAGAGACATTTACAATAGAGGTCGGCTCCCCGGCCGTCGTGGGCTTTTCGGGCGCTCGGGGCGCCAGCTCCTCTCGCGCGATCTTCATGAAGATGTCAGCGGTGTTGTCGTTATCAGTCGTCGTGGTCATCTCGCCGGTCTCGGATGGGGTGGGGCGCTCAAAGCTCTCGTCAAGTCGACCGTCGAGGTCGCGCAGTGCGCGGTCGAAATCGCTGGGCTCGCAGGCGCCTTCGTCGAACGATGCGTCAGACGACGCCCGCCGGGTGTGCCGCTCGAGCGCGGTGTGCTTTCGTGATCCAGATAACCTGGAAGACCTGATAGGTGGAATAACAGGGCGACCGGCCGAGGTGGTGCCGGCGGAGTGGGCGAGATCGTGTTGTCTGCTAGTCACTGGCGGACGCGACTTGGCGTCGTTGCACTTTGTAGTACTCCTGGCAGCCTCTCGAGACCTGGGCGACAGCAGGTCCCGCTGGTCTCTGGCCGCCTCCTTGGCCGCGTCCTCCGTCAGGCGACGTCTGGCGGCCGGGATAACGTCGTACGACAGTCGCGACCGCGGCGCAGGCAGGTTGTCGGTGGCTCGGGGTGTCTCTGGTGGAAATGAGGCTGGACGCTTGGATCCCGCGGACGACGGATCGGCGGACGCAGCGGCGATGGTGGAGGGCAGATGGAACTTGAGGGAACGAGACCTCGTGGCGTCGCCAGCGTGATGTGTTTCAAGCGAATCCGGCCTGGATGGAAGAAGGGTTTGGGCGCTGCTGGCGTGGTGGAGGCTGGCTTGCGAAGAACCAGGGATGCGATGGGTTTGCTCGTGCGCAGTTTGGCGGCCCAGGGGGTCGGCTGCAGTTTGCGACAGAACGGGCGGGAGTGGGGTGCGCTGCTGGTGCAGCGACGGGAGCGACAAGCGGTCCTTTCGCAGGTCGGCAAAGCGGAACGCCGGGAGTTTGGAGGAGCTGTGGTTCTGGCGGTGGGCGTGGTGCGGAGTGCCGTTGTCGCTGCTGTGAAATGGCGGGTTGTTGCGGCGTGTGTGAGCGACGACGGCTGTGGTCAGGTAGTCGGCGTCATTAGCGGGCAGAGGTTGGGCGCCGGCGCAGGCGAGCGCATGAGAGCGGGCGAGACTGGCTGATGCCATGATTGGGGGCGTCTGCTCGTGGGATTCGCTTCAGACGGTGCCCCGTGCTTTCGAGTCTCCACACCCGCGCACACTCAATCCTGCCGTGCCGCGTCGAAATGCGCGCCGGGGTTTTTTTGTGAGTCGGACTGATTCTTGTCTCGGGGAACTCGATGGAAGACGACGGGACAACTCGCGGCCTGGAACTTAGGTGCATTGAATGTGATACCTAGGCTGTCACCGAGGCTAGAGATTGCGTCTGTAGCGACGAGTTGATGGGCTGCGCGTCGAGTATCGAATTCGGAGCTTTCGAATCGGAGCTTTCGAATCGAAAAGCGGACCTGACCCTTGGGGCGCGTTCGGGTGGTTGCAGCGTCGGCTTGTGACAGGTGACAGTCTGCCCGTATAGTAAATTGCAGACTCTGAACACCAGAATGCGATACAAGTCTCTGCGACGGGCAAGCACACAGAATGCAGGCCGACGGTTCTTTTGAGGTGAGTAACGAAGGGCGGTCGCGGCATTCGAAAGAAAAGTGTCGAGTCGGCAAGGTCGGGTCGCTTGTTGCCAGCACAGCGCATGAACTGAAAGTGTTGTAAAGGCGGGGCGTGCTTGCCCGAAGTGGATGGCTGGTAAGGTACCCACGTAACAGTGAGTAACGCTACAAGACCGAGCCAATAGGCTAACACCAATGACTGAGCGAAAACACAAGTCGGCTCCACATCCACAAAACCCCCGAACGTCGTCAGTTTTCATCGCTTCGCGTTGTAGATCTACCGAGCACTATCACAGTCGCAAACTGCCAAGCTCTATCGCGAATCCTAAAGAGTGCCACCAGGGCGGAAGCCGAGTCTGCTTCGATACGGATAGAATTGTGTCCCACTCATGGCCCTCAAATACACAGTATACACAAAGAAATTTAGGCAGAGAGACGGAAACAGAGAATGATGCATGGTACCACGCCTCCACGCCGAGCTGAGCGTTTCTGATTATGATGAGCCAGTGATGCTGCGGTGATTCATGTAGCATGCTTGCAGCGCATCCAGCCCGCATTTTCGCCGTGCAACGGACTCATCAACCCGCCACGTCTCACGCAAGGCGCTGTGACGAGAGCTGGTGTTTGCAGACAGCACATGCAGCAAGGTCATGTAATGAAGCCCCAGGACTGTTGCAAGGTTGCACCGCGCCCCGCACAAACCCTCCATGCCATGCAGGGAGCAGGGAGGCGGCGCGGTCGTCTGCTCGCGGAGTCACCCAAAGTCGCTGCGGGACATTCGTTAACGACGGGTTGAACTTTCTTTTTTCCGTTTCAATGTTCAAACCCTTCGCAGACTTGATCTTTGGCTAAGCGCGTGGATGGTTGAACAGAACTGCCGCTCGAGTTCGTGTGGACTCAAAATAATGAGGCGGGCACCTCATAGTTCCACGTTAGGCACACCCGAGCGTTGCTGTGAAACTTTCGCAAGGATCTTCTCTGTCCTGCCGACTATTCCATTGTACATCTATCGTCTTTTTGTACACCTAGCTAACTCTTTTTCTCTCTTCTTCTTATCCACCGCCTGGGATTGATTTGCTAATTTCGAATCTTCTGATGTAATACCGAGAGTTGTCTTACTTTCTTCGTCCATCTATGTGTTCCTCTGCTATGTTCGAAAGAGTGGACTCAAGACTGTTGGCTAGTGGGTTGGCGGTGACCTTGGCGAGCCTGGCCGGCATCCCTCAGGAGAGAGCCATTGACGAATCACCTCTATCGAACCAGACCAGGGGCCATCGAAATGTTCAATGCGCGCATGCAGCCGAGGTCAGGAAAGAAGCAAACAACCTTGCGGGTTCAACACCCTTGTGGTGGCTTTCATTGTACGCAAGGATGCGGGTCTATTAAGCCATCTCGTCGCTGTGACCGTCTAGTTGTATGTACGCAGTACGGATAGTGTCGGCATGAACACTGGAGCGCGCTCTTTTACGAATTGACCTTTTGGAAGTCGCTCTAAGCTCACTACTCACATCGTGTTGTTGTACTCGGCCGCAACCGCCTTCGTCGTCTCCAACATCTGACATCGGCGCCGCTGATCGCAGTGACAGCGAGACTGTGCTCTTCAACTGACGGAGGTATCCGTGCCTTCCAACCCAAGCACGCACCAACAAAGACGCCAGGCTCGGCAGCTGAGCCGATCGATCGACAACGACACAAACTGTCTCGGCAGGCGCACCGTCCTCTCCCACCCCCCCCCCCCCCCCCCAAGGAAATAATATAATAAATGCAGATCTCGGAGGAGAGACATACAGCCGGATTTGTACAACCCACTCACCATGTACATCAGCCTTCCGGAGATTCTCCCCTTCCAAAACCCCATTCATCATCATAGCGCACTCCGCGCGGTTGGACTCCGTGGCGCCGCGGGACCATCGCGGAAGCGGGAGAGACGTTCTTCCCCCCATCGTGCGCGTGTGTGCGTGAGTGTGTGCGTCCCTTCGCCCTCAGACCGTTCGAACCCTCAGACTCCCGCTCTCAGAGAAAAGCAGCAGTGCGACAAGACGGGTAGCTACCTTAAACCTACGTTTAGCTACCGACCTGCTGGTAAAAAGAGAAGAACGGGAAAAAACACGTGGTGCTACGGTCCGTCGATGCGTCTGCATGGAAGCTTCGCCGCAGAGAAGGGTCTTATATTTGGCACTTCTCCAGTGGCCCGGTGCTCGGACATGTTCTACGGCTTACGCTTTCTCCACGTTTGGCTCTGGTATTCCAGACAGGGAAAGACGGACTCTGGGAATGGAGTGACGTGGTGGGCACAGACGGGGACGGAATCGGCCACGTCTGTCACAGATCTGCATCAGAAAAACTCACTTCACCGCTCACCTCCTTGTCAGCGCGAGGCTTGCGAGAAGACTGACTGTGTGCTCACTGCCTCGGGTCGTATTAGGGCTCACCTCTGTGAAATTCACTTGCGGTGGTGATCAGGCATTCGCCAGTAGGGGAGTTTTGTCGACAATCGGCCGACAAGTGAGATGGGCCGACCGACGAGACTTGTCTCGTCGAATGCCTGGGGTGAGTGCGGTGGATGCGGTGAGAGTCGATGCTGCCTGACCGCAGCAAGTATCCCAGGGGGGACGCTCGGCTCCACCCGCCTGGAACGCGATTTGGGCTCGCGTGCCTCGACGGCGACTCGCAACAACAAACGCAGCTCGCATTCGCAACCAGATCGATCCTCTCTCTTGCCGGCAAGACTCGACGAGTTGGAACCGGAGTCAGGTTGATGAACGTCCCATTCAGCCAGAGCCGCTGTGCGCGCATTTGTTGGTGTCAGATAGGCGGCTGCGGTGCCGAGGATATAGTGCGGGAGCTGCGTGGACAGCCCTGCGCGCGTCAGCCTCATTTCATGCCATTGCTGTAAGCCGAGGGACCATGCCATGTGTGAGGCGAACAGGTTTTGAAGAGTGGAGGCTTGGTCGGTCGCGGGCGCGTGATGTCCTCGCCTGTTGCATGTTGAACATCACTGATCTCGTCAGGAGCATTCTTGCATCAGACACTCCTGGACATTTCGGGGTTTCAACAGATCTCCAAGCTTCCGTCAGGGGCACGACTCGGGTCAGGCGGCAGCTGTTCCCTGCACCTTTCTTGTTTCTCATGATGGATATCCGACGTGAGGCTCTGCGCTTAGCGTTTCCAGCTGCCACGTCGGCGCAAACTTCCATTCGCCGTCTTGGAGGAGGTTGCCTCGGCTGGCAAGCGCAGCCGGCGAATACCCCCGTGGACGCGCGCCAGACAAGCGAGAGCTAACGGATCAGTGGTCACTGGATTCACGGGCCCAGCAGAGTTGCATTGTCGCACGTGCGCCGTCTCCACATGTTCTCCGTCTTTCTGAACCCGGCTCGTTTCAGATCTCGCCTGGCCAATCGTGTCGCGGAAGAGGCCGGGCTTTTGATTCATCGGGGAGCAAGGGAAGGGCGTGAGGCGGGAGCCATCTGCATCTCGGTAGGACAACCACAACACATAATTAGACGGGAAGGAAAGATGCAAGTTAAATATAAACCAAACAATTTGCGGCCTGCCGGTACCAGCGATCATCATCACCGGAAAAGCCGCAGCTCCTCCATACGGCGGCGCGGCTTTTCAACAAGGTCGATGGGGGCCGCGGGCATGCCTGCTGCTTATGGTTGATTCAAGCCGCCCCTTGTTGGCGATGGACCGAGAGCTGAGCAGCTGGCCTGCTGACCAAATCCGCCAGGTCGGAGAGCAGTCAGTTCAAGGAACAGTGTGCGCGTACTTGTAGTATAGCTATAAGGGATACACAGCGCAGTTTCGAGGGTCGTGCATTTTTCAATGTCGGTACTGTAAGGGATAATTAACACTGAGGGCCGGCTTCCTGCATGTAACCAGGGCCATCCGGGCCGGCCGCGGCGTGTTCTGGAGCCGTGCGGCGCGGCTCCGCGCTGTGTGTCAGACACGGGAGCCTCCCGAGAAGAAAAAGACAATGGGATGGTTGGTCGTCCATGACGGCCGGCCCGTGGTTCTGAGATGAGCCTCAACATGCAGCGTGCCGGCGCGTTGGCAGCTCCGGCTCGTGGCCGCCGTTGGACGACGAAATGCGAGTGCTTCCACGGAACCGTGTATTGTGTACCAGTAAGCGCCAGCCCTGACAGTCCTGCTACGTAAGGCTTGCGAGTCAGGCCAATATTGGCACGCTCGAGACCGCACAAGCGGCCCGACCCAACGAGTTCGTGAAATGACGTTTGGCTATCAATAGCACAGCGCACATAAATACACACAGCAGCGAGGATATCCCCGGGCGAACCGTCGCCTCGGTAATGAGTTCCCCTGTTGTTGCTGGAGGGCAGAGATCCATAGTGTACCAAGTAAGCAGTGGAGCGTGGGAGAGCGGTCTTTCTGTGCAGAGTTCGCCCGAGTCCTTTGCCCTTTTTTCCTCGGTCCCCGACAGACAGGATCCAGAACGGGAGAGAGCGAACTGTCGACGAAAGGGACCAGGACAAGGGCTTGCCGCACAGGCTCGCTCTAATTGGCTGCAAAGCCCCCAGGCCGATGCGCCTCCCCAATCAGGAGTGCCGTCCAAATTTGCTTCGATTGGTCGCACCGGCTATTTTTAGCATGGCTTGTTTGAAAGCAAGCAAGTCGCAAAGGCGGCTAGCCGCCGGCGTGCCTGCACCAGCGGGCGGGGTCCTGCACCACGGGTTGCCATTGGCTGGCACTGCTCCCCCGCGGCCCACTTTGTAGCCCTGCAGCCCCTGCACGACGCCCCCAGGCGGGAGGGCGAGCTGGCCACAGGCGCTGCTGTTCATCAGTGCCCCATGCGACTGGATTCGTGAGTGCTGTGCTGTGCTGCTGCTCGAAGCGGGAATGCGTGCGTGCAAAGTGCCTGCGGTTCCCAGTCGAGGCGATCTGCCTGCCCTTCTGCCTTGTTCCCGCCTGCATTCCCCCCAAGTTTGTTACCCCCCTTCTTCAACCAGTGAACTGCTGTGGAGGCTCGGATAGCGCTTGAGGTTGTGTGGTTCCCCCCATCTGGGCTGCCCCCGTCTTCTCATTGCCGCGCCCATCCTTGCAACAGAAGCACTTTCTTTCCAGACCTGTTACTTCCCGACCCAGCCAATTCTCGTCTTCATTTTCTCCCGCTCCCACACACCGTCCCTCTTCTCGCACCTTTTCCCCATCCCAATCGCTAATCAGGGACGGAACGTGGCACTGCGGGATCGGCCGAGACGCACAGAGGAAGTGACGAAGAGAGACACTCGGTTGTCGCTTGTCACAGACGAGGAACACTCCCGCCCCCGCTGCTGCCCAGCAATCTATTCCATCCACTCCGTCTTGCCAGAGCAGTCGACTTTGCTCATTCCCCGACCGACCGATTGTTCTGACGACCAGACCATGTATTGACGCCCTCGCCTCATGGTTGCCGGGTTTCCTTCGCCATTCACTCCTTCAACAACGTTGTCATTCGATCCTTCGACTACTTGCGCACCCACCCCGCCGCTCGGCTGCGCCGCTGCCCCAGCCTCCGCCAGGTTACCCGCCGTCTCAGTAGACGCCCGCCCGATTGTTTGTCGATCCCGCTCTCTGCGCTGTCGACAACGTGTTTCGAGCGCCTCTTTCCGACCTGCGCAACCATCTGACACCCGATAGTGCACTGGGGGTATCTCGGGTTGCAGGCTGTTCGCCGCGTCGGTGCATCTTGTGCTCTGTGGCCCTCCTCAACTTGCGCGCGCAACAACACATACGAGCACGTCAAGGATTCAGCAGCGCTGTCCCGCTGGGCTCGACTTATTTCTGTTTCTCACGTCTTTCACGACGTGCCCGCGCATCAAGACGGATCCCTGAGCGGTGTATCCAGCAACATCGTGTCTTCTGTGACACCCCCGCGGCTATCAGACGGCGCCTCGGCCATCCGACCCGGCGGCCACCCCGTCACCGACTGGACGCGGCTGTGGCCCGATACAATCACCAAGGCGGCCAGACCGGCTGTGTTTGGTGAGCTCCAACGCTCCAGCCACTGTCGCCTTCACTGAGCCACCGAATATGCCTTCTGCCGTGACACGACGGTTATTCGAGGACCACATACCCTCCATCATGTCTGTCTACGAGGTGGACACCGGAATTACAGACATGGACCAGTCGAACCCCGTCACAATAATTGACCCCAAGCTGGTTATGGAGGACGCAAAGTTGCCGGCGGATTCGCGGTCAGCAGCAAGGCCCGGCGCCTTGCCGTCGGAATCCGTCCACAGGCACAACGACAGCACATCCACCCAGACGACGAACGAGTCTGCCGACTCCTCCCCGACGACGACCGTGTCCTGCACCGACTCGTCCGATCTCTCCGATCCCTCACCTTCATCGTCTCCGGATTCTCCCATTAACCTCACGCACCTCCCGAGTTTTGCACCAACCCCCTTCGCAGGGTTAACCGGCATGGTTTCGTTATCTGTTTCGGACCCGAACGATGACAGGCCCAGGACGTCACCTGCGCCCAGGCGGCTCAAGAACATGAAGGGCCTCTCCATCCAGCCACCACTAAACTCACTCTCCTCATCACTTCTGTCGGAACCTTCCTCGCCGTCCTTCATCAAGCCTACGATTGCCCCGATGAAGCGGAAGCCCAGTCAGCTCAGCCTCAAAACGAACACCACGGAACTCATGGCGCGGACGACACTCGAGGTTCCCAGTTCGCCCACCGTCGCCCCCATCCTGCAGCGCCGAGCCCTGAAACACTCGGCCTCGACCCCACAGATGCTGTCGGGGCTGAGGTCTGCGACGTTCGGTCCGCTCGGCGGTATGACGATTCCGACAGTGCTGGAGCGGAACGAGTCTGGTCTCTCGTCGTTCTTCCGCCCTCCCCGGCCAAATGGCGCCCCGGCGCTGGAATCTACCATCACGGAGGAGGATTCGCCGATCCGGCCGCAGATTGCGAACCGTATCGCTTTTGACACGGAAGACATCCACGAGGTCGAGAATAATGAGGACCAGAAGTCCCCTGGCTATCCTGACGGGCCGATCGCCATTTACGGCGACGACGTTTATCTCTATCTCGAGCCGAGTGCCGAAGAGGCGGCTCGTTTTGACGTGGTCATTAACGTGGCTCGCGAAGTTCTGAACCCCTTCAAGGCTGCGCCGAGCAGCCAGCGATCTCCAGATGTCAAGGAAGACCCTGCGGAGGACTCTCCGATTCCAGATACCGCCGTGACAACCGCCAGCTTTGCTACCGCTTACGAGTACTTTCCGGACGAAGCTTTAGGGGACACGCCCACAACCCCTAAGGCGCAGCCTTTCAAGGAGCCCGAGTACATCCACATGCCTTGGGACCACAACACCGACATTGCGCAGGACCTGATGTCGCTGTGCGAAATCATTGACAAGCGCACAAAGGAAGGAAAGAAGGTGCTCGTGCACTGCCAGCAAGGCGCCAGCAGATCGGCGAGTCTGATCATTGCCTATGGCCTGTTCCAGAATCCCGAGCTGAGCGTCAACGACGCATACTATGCCGCTCAGGCGAAGAGCAGGTGGATCAGCCCGAACATGCGGTTGATGTACTGCCTGCAGGACTTTCAGAAGGAGGTCTCCAAGAGGAAGCTCGCGCCCAGCGCTGGTCTAAAGCCCCGGCCAGGGCGGAGCCCGACGAAGCACAGGGCGACGATGTCGGCGGACAATATTGAGGCGCCGCCCAAGGAGCCGCTTACCGCCCCGCTACCGGCCGACGACCCGGCTTCAAAGCGCGTTAGCCCGGAGAGGAGTCCGGTCCGAGCCCGGGGGAACTCCACGCCCAACCGAGGCGAGCCGATCTCCCCGGGTCCCTCGTCGGCGCCCTCGAGCTTCTCGTGGTCCGAAAAAGAGGACGAGTCCGACCCGGGCAAATTCGGCCGCTTCAACCTCGATTCACTCCTCGCCCCGAAGAAAACCGACGCGCCGGCACCTGCGCCGTCTCTCTCGCTCCCGCCCCCTCCACCCTCACCTGGGCCTGCACCACTAGCCTTCTCCAAACCTCCCCGCCAGTTCAAGCTCGCACCACCCTCCATCGCCCGACCGCCCCCATCCCCTGGCTTCGCCCCCCTCGACATCTCGCGCCCACCCATGTCGCCGGGCTTCCCGCCTCCGGACCCTTTCTCACGCCCTCCCCCCTCTCCAGGCTTCGGCGCCCACCGCTTCGGCGGCGGCGCGAAGAAACCCCCAGCCGCGTTTGGCTTCACCGGCTTCGGCTCGCTCAACCACCTCGGCCCCGCGCCCTCCCTCCCTCCCCCGCCGCCGCCGAGACTGATGAAACCCAAGGCCAGGGAGGCCGAGCACGCCGCGGCGCCGCCTGTCCGCCCGCTGCGCGTCATGCGCAGCTTCGCGTCGTTCTCGTCGGCCTCGGACCACCGCGACGACGAGGCGCTGCTGTCGCCCCGCGCTGAGACCATGACTAGCAACCCGCTGCACCAGTCGCTGGCGGGCTTGGCGGGGATGCAGTTTGTCGAGGTGGTGCCGCCGACGCCGACGGCTAGCGATGATGGTGGGAGTGGGAGTGGGGGCGGGGTGTTCTCGCCGCGGGAGACCATGTTTCCGCGGGATCCGTTTTATCCGTTTGGACGGCCGTTGCAGGTCGTGGATCCGCGCAGTCCGCCGACCAAGGGGGAGACGCCGATTGTGAGGTCGATTGATGAGATTTTGTGAGTGGATGGGGGAGGGTTGTTGAGGATGGGGGGGCGGGCGGTTGGAGGGGGGTTGGAGGGGGAAGGTTGGGAGACCGATCTATTGACCGTCCGCCATACATGGCGATTCATCACAACCCGTTGTTTTTCCTTTGTTGATTTTAGTACCACACCCATGCTATTGGGGGCATGGCGACCACATCCAACAAGCGACTGTTGGCGCATTGTCTTACCGTTGTCCACGAGCGACAACACAAGAACGGACACGATCACCCATCACACCACCACACCACGCCTCGGGCAATTTTCATTGGTCTTGAACGAAATGTAATATATATAAGAGGGCACGGACATGGCATGGGAGATGGAGCGGGCGGAAGCGGAGGAGTCATTGAAGACATGGCGGGGAGTAAGCATGTCATGGGCGTGGCTGGGATCATTTCTGGAGTTATTTGGATGGAGTGAAGTGATGAGGAAACGGGGAGTTGAAACTGGGGAGAGGTGGTAAATAGGTAATCCTTATTGTGGAAGATGGGCGGCTCAACGTCGCGAATACACGTCGTCCATACACTCATTCCGTGGTTGTGCTTTGCTGCGCTGTGCTCTCACAGGATGTCATGTTGGGTCGAATCAAGAGAGAATAACATCGCGTCTACGTGGCTCGTTGCTCTGCCTTGGCTGGGAGACATAGACAGACCTCCCTCAAAGAAAGTTCAGAACCCGGCCATAGGTGTCAAAATGATCCCTTTCATCATCCTCCGTTTCCACAAGTGATTGTCCTCGTGAACTTACTAGGAATACACTCCAACTTACGAAAGTGGTGGAGTGGAAAGTGATTGCATCTCTGTTACGCAGACCAAAGGGTTCGAAAAGAAAGTATATACAACGTCTATATCCGGCCTGACAAGCGGCTGGCACATACATACCCAAACCCCCAACCTCCACGCACGTCTCGTCTATCCAGCGGCGACAACGGCAGCCATCAATAACTCACCACTGTCAAGACTCGCCCCTCCTCCCGAGCAGAAACGGCAGAATTCTACTGCGCCTTTGCCTGCTTGGCAGCCTCCTTGGCGAGCTTCTCGCGGCGGGCAATCTGCGCCTCGACGCCGATGCCGCCAAACACGAGGCCGACGCCGAGCCACTGCATGTGTGAGAGGCGGTGGCCGAAGGCGACGACGCTAAGAATCATGGTGAACATCTTGCGCGTGACGGTCACGGTGACGAGCAGGACCGACGAGAAGGTGGCGAGGGTGTGAACTGTTGGGAGAGTTTGTCAATCAGCACTCAACCGGACACAGAGCCCATTGGCCTTGAACCCCTTCCCCTGAATGCAGAGAAGATGGAAACAGGGAACCACACAAGCAGAAAGAGGGAAACACTCACAGATAAACACCTGCCCAACACAGCCACACAGCGCAAACCCCAACACATCCCTCCACACCGCCGGATGCCGCGCCAAAAACCCCAACGCCGCCTTCAGCTCCCCACCACCACCCGTGACATCCATCCCAAACCACTCCCCCAGCGGCGTCTGCACCAACCACGGGCTCAGCACCAAATACCCGCCCGTAATCAGCGTCCCAAGCAAATTATTCGCCGCCATCATCTGCGGCCCTCCATACCCCCTAAACGTCCCAAAAATATAATCCTGCGTGCTATTCGTGAGGCCATCAAACAGCAGATTCACCCCTAGCAGCAACAACCCCCACGCCGTCTGCCCGGAGTGACTCGCCGCATGCTTCTTCCCTTTACTCCCGGAATGCAGCGTAAACACCGCGACGCCGCACGTCACGGCCGCGACGACAAGATACTTGTACAGCGGGTAGCGCTTGCGGAAGACGGTGACGTGCAGCGCCATGACGGGCAGCAGCTTGCAGCTCTTGGCCAGGATGTAGGTGATGTAGTCGATGTGGGCGAGCGCGGCGTAGCCGAAGGGGGCGGCCAGCGCGTTGGTGAAGGCGACGAGCAGGAGGGGCGGGAGGATCTGCCGGGAGGGGAACAGCGGCGGCGAGGGCTGCCCGCGCGGCGTGGTGGCCCAGGTGAAGAGCTGCCCGCCGAGGAAGGCGAAGAGCGATTGGATGGTGAGCAGGAAGACGGGGAATTTGAAGCGCTCTGCTGATGCTGTGGAGGGGTCGGAGGTGGAGGAGTAGTAGGTTGTTGTGGTGAGCTTTTCCTGGAGGTAGGCCCAGGTCAGGAAGGAGGCGTAGATGCCTGCGACATCGATGACGAGGGCGACGAGGCCGGCCGGGTCGGGCTTGTTCTTCGTCGTCCCTGCGGCAGCGACGGGCGCTGTCTTGGACAGGTCGCCGTTGGTGGCGGCGTGCTCGCGCGACAGCAACATCTCGGCCAGGCCGCCGTTGGGTGTCGTTGGCGACGTCGTCGCGCTGGCGTCCCGACTGCGCGGCGTGCGGTCGTGCTTGCTGGCGTACTCGGACGAGGGCTCGCGCCGGAGCGGCGTGGCCTGCTTTGAGCGGGCCATTGTCGGGTCTGTCTGTCCGTCGTTCGGTCGGCGCGATCGAGCGAGAACCTTGACGGCTGCGCAGTACGAGTGTTCAGATCGAAGGACGTCAACAGCTGAGCTTCGGTAGCAGTTCAGCCAAAAATAAGAAGACAGAAGGTGCCTTATGAATGCCCGCCTGAGAAGAGCGAGCGAAACGGTGGCCGGCGCGTGGCTTGGGATGCGCGGCGCCAGTTCGCGACCAACACCTCGAAAAAGATGACGGGATTCGGCCAGGCTGGCTTTTCGGAGCAGCGCGTTCCAGATTCCCGCTAACAGAAGGGTTCCCCCACCACGCTAGCCGCCGCTTTTTGGGTGGGTCGCCTTCCATTCTTAGCGGCACAGCAGCTGCTAAAACTGTCTCCCGGCGGCCCCATTCAGCCTGGTGGGGTCCCCAATCCCTGGTGCAGTTACCCAGCCAGGAAACAAACCACTGCATGTAAGTTCAGCTCCTTTCGCGGGTCTGGCTGCCCAATCCTCCTTCTCTAGACCTACGCACCTTACCTTGAACAATGAGAAGTAACTGATAGTTTCTGCGCACGTGCATTCAGTTTGGAGAATCAATGGGGACCCGCTGAGGCAGCGGCTCCCATGTCGAGAGCAAGCATATCACGCCATCAAGGTACACTTCAGCCTCACAGCGTAAGCACATTTAGCACCAGAAGGCAAAGCACACACAACGCGTCATGAATCCATATATTTGGTCTGCCCCTGCGTCCCCTAAATGTCTCCCCTGTGCACCTCTCTGACAGATGTGCCCATGGTTGACCGATAAATCGATTCCATCGAGGAGGGTAAGGATGGTATTGGGCCGGCCGAGGAAAGCGCCAGGCGCACATGGAACGTGCCTAAGCCGCACCGTCGAAGGATTGGCGTAGCCACACATGTGTTTTCCTGGCGGTTACCCGTCGGTATGGAGCTGCTAGGGTAGGTCCGGATCGTCGTGCGAGAAGAGATGTGGGCGTGATGGTACGCAGAAACGGATGGCTTGCGGATGTGGTAGTATTGGAGCAAAGAAGATAGTGGGCCGACGAGTATGCGTTGCCGTGATGAGCGGGTTTCCATGCGCTCCAAGAAGATCCGGTAGACGGCCGGTTGTTGGGTGCAGCGACACCTCGCTCTGAACCATGCGGTAGACCTCTGCATCTCCAGGCCAGTTTTGAGGGCACACGGCGCCGCCCCGTTTTGTCGTCTCGTTAGCGGTCGTAAAGGGTAGGATGTCGGTCGTCGTCGTTGTCGCCGAATAAAAGAGGGTAACGGTTTGGTGAGTGAACGCGGTCCAAGAAAGGTGGGGAACGAAAACAGGAAGAAGCCGGCGCGATACATTTTTTGGGTGCGTTTAAAAGAAGAAATCCTCGGTCGTAGCATCATTCCCTTCCTTCGAATAACAAGGCCTTGCGGCAGCCAGATCTGGTTGATGACCCATAACGAGGGGCTGCCAAATCCGACCCAAACCAAGAGTCCCCCCTGAGAAAATCCTGGCTAGGCAGTTGGTGAAAATCCCACTCGTGCGTAACGCCAATGGTCACAACATTGCTCGGTTTCATTACACCTTGAGGCTCTGTCGGCCGCCGTCCGCTTTCTACTCGGACGCTTGGTTCGCTTGCTGTTGGCGTCGCAGCTTCTCCGCCTCCAGGTTCTCGTAGAGCAGGAACAGTGCCGTCTCGTTTGCTTTGCTCGTGCCCATGATGGTGAACATGCGCTCACCCGTCTCATCGTGCGGGGCCTAGCATATCCGGGTTAGCAAAGGGTTGCAATGCAAAGGTGTCTTGGCGAGTCCGTATCTTCTTTCAACTCACCTTGGCAATCGAGATGCGGGCTCCCGACGTCTTGCGGATCTCGCTGATCTTGGAGCCTGCGCGGCCAATGATGCAGCCAACCATGTCGGCGGGGATGCTGATGTTCTGAGTCTGGATCTCCTCGCCATTCTCGTCGTGGGTCGGGGGGCCGCGAGCCGCGGGGTCGGAGTCCGAACGGCGGTTGTAGGGCCGGGGCCCGCCGTTGCTGAAGTCAGCACCGTTACCCGTGCGGGTCACACGGGCACCACCGCCGTATGGAGCCCGTTCCTGGCCGTAGCCGCCGCTGCCGCTGCCCGAGATGCCCGGCGCGCCAACGCCTTGCGTCCGAACGGCTGGGTTGTACAGCACGGTCCCTTGGCCCCGCTGCCAGTCGTCCACGAGACATTTGCAGATCTCCCAGACAGCACGCTGGATGCCCTCGGGTGTGCCCTGGACCTCGACAATACGCTCCGTCGACTGCGGGAGCATCTCCTTCTGCGCCACCATGCGCACGCCCGAGCTGTCTTGAATGTGCTTGATCTTGAGGCCTTGGCGGCCAATGATCGTGCCCATCTGGTTGTGTGAGATGAGGAGTTTGATGGCTTTTGCAAACACGTGTCAGCAGATGATTATGGGGGCAAAGTCAAAATACCGGGGCCATACGGTGTGTGCCATTGCTCTGAACCACTCCACCCATGCCCATAGTGGGTGCACCCTCCAGCAGGGCGCGGGCAACCACGGCGTAGGCCCTCGAAATCGCCTCGCAGCCGCCGGTGATGGTCAGGACCCGGTCGTAAACGCCCTGCACAACCTTGCTGACGCCGGCCTTCACGCCGGTCTCATCACGCAGGTCCGCAACGTTCTTGCCGCCCTTCCCAATGATCACACCGGCCTCTTTGGAGGAGACAATGGCCCGGAGAGTCAGCTGCGTCTGGGCGTACTCTTCGTCGGTCTTCGGGGCCGGTTCGCCGTCCGGACCCAGGCGAGGTTCGTCGCCACCGAGGTTGAGCTGGTCCATAACCTCGTTGAGCTCTGCCCCATTGGGGGGGATTGAATCTTGGGGCGCCGACATTGTCGTGATGCGGAGGGGAGATGTCGTGATGGAGGTTTAAGCGGTAAATGACTTGAAAACCTGCAGACAATGGAAGGGGCGCCTGCTTGAAACTCGAGAACGGGGGAGAAAGGTAGCGGGAGGGAGAAGGTTAGGACGTCGTGTAACTGTACGAGGTTAGCTGGCGTGGACAGTTCGAGAGTCGAGAGTCGCGCAACGCAGCGAAGACTAAGAAAGAAGGCTCAGGTCGGTGTTGCACAGTACAGGAACGACTGCAAGGCAAGAGCTACCATACACAGGTTCCAATGACCACCTTGCAATTGAAGTTCACTTGTGTCTGCAGGTGAGAATTGGGGGCTGTCGTTTTTGGGGAGGAAGGATGATGGAATTGTAGAACAGCGGAAGTACAGAAAGAGGAACGGCGCGCGGCATGACGAGACAGCTTCTTGGGGCGGCGGCGGCCCGATGGCGGGGCTCTTTGCACGTACCGTTTTGGCAGGCGGCAGACAGTCAATTGGCGGGGTGTGAGCTTCGCGCGACCAGGTAGGCAGGTAGCTGCTGGAGCGGGGTTTCCGAAACTGTGCGCGTGTGTGCGGCGTCCACGGGTACCTAATGGAGGCGGCGCAAGGATCGACGGATGGATCCAACGCGCGGAGGGGGAAGTCGTTCCTGAGGGATGCGAGGAACGAGTCGGGTTTGTGGGTGAGGGTGCGGGTGCGGAAGAGAGGAAGGATGGAAGAGGTGGATGGATAGAGAGAGGCAGGTCGGGTAGGCGTCAAAAGCGGGTGGGGAGGAGAGGTTGAGTTTGAGTTTACCACATGGGAGAAATGTGGGTGGGTGGAAGGAAGAGACGGGGGGGGGAGTTGAAAAAAGGAAAAAAGAGGGGTCGCCGGGTTTGGCAGAGGCAAAGCTTTTTGGGGCGAGCGCGAGTTGAAAGAAAAGTGCCAGAAACTCGATTGCGGGCAATCGAAGAAGGCAAGGGTGCGAGTGCCCCGCGCGAAGAACATTACCACTGTACAGTTGCCTGCCCGTGCTCGATGAGAGCTCATCTGATCGTGCTTCCCCACGGCACCTTTGACACCTGGACGTGGAGGAGCGCTCAAAGACGGGATCTTGAATCGTCCCCCACATGCCCAAGACCTCTCTTCCACTGGTGATCTGCCCGGTCTGAGTTTGGCAGGTAATCCCTATGGCGTAACGAGTATCTCGAGTACTAGTTAAGCACCTGGCTGCCTTTATTCTCAAGCCACTCGACGTGAACGGCTGCCCTGCTTCACCACTTGTACTGTATTGAAGGTACACTACGGAGTACTCGCAGCATGCCATTGAGTGGTTCCCAGGTTCGCCCCACGTCTGGCGAGCACGGATAAGGCAAGCATGTGGGCCAGGCGAGCTCAGGCGAGCCAGGCTCCATGTATCCAAAGTAACGCGGACACCGAAACAAACCATAACAAGAAATTTTAGTCAAAACTACACAGAAATATGAAAGAAAAGTGCTTTTTAAACTCCATGCTGTTACCTACCACTCCTTTCTACAGTCCTTTTCATTTCTTTTATAATATATTTGACAAATGCTGGTTGTTGAAATCCGCTTATTTGCAGTGTATTCGGTTTGGTGTACGCGTTTTTTTGGCCATGGGGCCAGGGCACCCCGCTTGAGCCCTGCTTCTTTGTTTTGGTCTGTGCGTTCTCCCGACCTCATTCGTTCAACTGCCTTGGACGGTGCGGCATCACCTGCGACGCTTGTCTGCGCTGTGCTGCGTAACGCCATCCACAACCTCAGCATTTTCCACCCTTTCATCATGTTCAAAGCCAGGTGATGGTGAAGCTGCATTGCTTGCGGGGTCCTTAACTGCACACGGCCAGTTCTGGCGAACACAACGCCGTGCGCCGCGGCCACTGCACCTTGTCCCCGAATCAGCGAGCAGCTCCGTGATATCTGGACAGGACTACGTGGGAACCCCCAAAACACGACCACACAAAAATGAGATTGTATGTACAGCGCAGGTAAATGGCTCCGTAAACGGTACTGTATTCTTATCACTCTTGTATCTCAGTTATCCTCGTTGATGTATCTTGTCTCCTTCGCGTCGTTTCCACTGTATTGCCTTACTTTCTTCTTTTGCCGCAGTTTCTTGGACGATGGAATGGCTGCGTCACACTAAACGGCCGGTTGTCCTTTCACGTTAATGTTGGTCGACATCTTCTGATGTACCGCCATGGGCTGGCCATGAAATGCGCGGTTGTCCTGTTGCCACTTCCCTGGTGGCGTCCCACGCCGTCACGGCCTTGCTACGTCGCCTATGTACGCGATGACCAGAGACAACATGCATCAACAACCGACATAATCATATTCAGTCTCCACTTCGAGCTGTGCGATGGAGCGATTCCACGTTAATCAATCAACCGCCGCAGCCTGTCGAAACGGTTCTGCCAGCAACCCACTCGAATCTAAGCAGCTGTGCCATTGGCCAAATGCCGGTGCAGCCACGACACTCATGAACATCGCCGTTGCCATGCCCCGTCGTCTCTGCACCGCGCGTGGTGCTCGTGCTTCACGAGAAGCTGACGAGTGGCATTGCAGTATCATACGGCCTACCCCTTTCGTCCGTCCTGTAGTTGTGAGGGGGGCTTGGGCACACCCCGCTCCCCCGCATGCCACATCTGCGCATCCGTCTCTCCCGAGAGGTCAACATCAGCTGCCCCCATCTTCTATCGAGTCGGCCGTGCTGGAAGCGATGTGGGGAGTTGCACGCGTCGACCTTCAACGGATGGCGCCATGAGGACCGGAAGAGAGTAGACGCTGCTATAGGCACATACTCTCATCGCCTCCGAGCGGTTGATGCTACCCAACTCCACGTAGAGGGAGTGAACTGGGCCACGAAATCACTCTTCCAACTGTGTAGGCCGCGGGGGGCTGTTGCGTACACAGCCAGGACACGAGCCCATGTCGTGCGACTCAATGCTGCAACTGCGAACCAGTGGGTCAGCGGCAAAGCTGCCTGTTGGCGAGGGACTGGTCCATGACTCAATGCTCTTGGATGGGCTACCCACCCCGTGGCCTCCTAATGGGCTACTCACTCCGTTACGGAGTCCGGAGCCGGTGCTGCCATCTCCGTTATCCCCTGAGCGTCCGGTATGACCCAGATAACTGCACAAGATCTGTAACCCGAAACGATCCATTTCACAACCGCCAGCACCGTCTTGACTTAAGGTTACGCTGCGACGAACGCACCTAGTACTAGTAGTCTGTGTTTGTCAAGTCACTACGCTCGCAACAGTCACACTCCGCAACTGGTAAGCAGCCGACACCTCGTTCATCTAACCCCCTAGTAGCCTCTCCAATCTCGTAAACAGCAGAAGTATGGAAATTCGCACCACCAGCTCTTGGTCTTGGTTGAGCGAGCTCCCTATTGCACCTCGAGTATCAGGTAAGTGGTATGCCAGGGCTTGATACGACAACGACCATCACTCAGCTCAACATCGCCTTTACATCTTCCCAGTCTACGGCCACCATGCCTTCGCAGACTGGCATGTTCGTGCACGTAAACGACGCCACTAGATGAAACCAGATCGTGAAATGTGATGATTGAGATCCATATAGCAATACACGCCGATGCAACTTGAGGGAACAGCATCGCGATGCGGCTTGTCCCGGTCGAGGCGGGAAGCAAACTGGCCGGGAAAGTAAATAGGTACCCAGATGAACGAAACATCTGAGAAAGACTATGCAAGAAACCCCAGCTCCAAATGCCCTGTTGAGAACGCCATGCGAAACCAAACCTCCGCTTACACCCCTCCCGGCCCCCTTTACCCCCTGAGAAAAGCCAAATCTCTGCAGAACTCCGTTGTTGTTGTTGTCATGTCGTGTCCGATCCGATGTCCATGTCCCCCGTTCAAACCGTCGTATGTGTTACCCCTTGTATCCCGTCCCCCCAGTCAACAACACCAGCCCACCCGCCCAGCATACCCCGACGAATCCAAAACCACACCCCCCAAAATCGCAACAAAACACCCCCAAAAACAAAACAAGACAATCACATAACCACACAAGGAAGCGTCCACGCCCTCCTCCTCCCTCCACCCCCCCCCCCCCCCCCGCGGCGCGGGCGCGGCGGGCCGCGGGGCGGGCG